>NQII01000319.1:281803-295451 GCA_002778355.1 Clitarchus hookeri | reverse complement strand
CAGAGCAGACAGAGCAGAGAGCCATAGCATGACTGGTTCTAAGCCGAGCTGCAGGTATCAACTGCCATTCTGCGGCAGTGCAGGGCCATATATCCTCCTGTGCTATGTGTCTCTCTGGTTCCTTCGGGTAGCTTTGGCGAGTGTGGCTCCTCCCTCATATGCAGAGCCGTACGTGCTGCCATCTCTCAGGGACGGCTGGAAGCAGGTCTTCCTTGTGTGCGGGTGGTATCTGCTGAACGAGCTTAGGGGCAGCTTCGCTGGCAGGGGCGATTTATAATATTCTCTTCCTTCAGGTGCAGTCCACTCTCCGGGCATCCACCTTATCTATAGAGACGGAATGTTGGCTTTGGTAGTTCCCATTCAGGGTTTGTATCACTTCTGGGGCATGCACGTCATGATACCTAGTTGCAGCAAAAATAAATAGTATGTCTATGAATGACACGTCATAATAAAATTTACTTTCTGTACAGTACATAATTTGAAAAATCAGAATAGGCAGATAATTGGCATTGTTGAAATACAAGCAATACTAAGTTATACCCTCATTGTTAAAATCTCCAAGCATTAAATAATGCATTAATGTAGTGAACATTGAGAATGCTTAATAAATAACCATGCATGAATTGCGAGAGTACAACAAACGTTGCCATACAGGATCATCATAGCTTGATGTATCCTATTTGCATTTAATGTGGAGTGCTTACATGGATGTGCCACTAGCGGGCATATATGTTCCTCCATCATTCATTACTGAAAAACACTGAATAAGTTTCTAGTAGCAATGTGAGCCACAGAGCCATGTTCGGTGAACATGCAGCACATTCAATAAGCCTTTTCCCAGCTGGATGAGTTTGAGAGTGCCAACATCATCGGACTCCGAGAGGCAGATTGGACATTTCGGCGCATTGCTCACTACTTGAACCGTTCTACCTACACTATAAGTTGTTGTTGGATGCAGTGGGAACAGGAGGGTACACACACCCGTCGAAAAGGCTGAGGTCGACCACGGCAGTCCACCAGCAGGGAGGGTCTGTAAGCACGCCACGAGCGTCGTTGCGCACCATCCAGGAACATGTCATGGCAGCTGGGGATACGCCTGAGTCCACCAGTACCATATCCAGGTGACTAGCAGAGCGTGATCTGTCATCACGGCATCTCTTACGATGTCTAACATTACAACATGAGCATTGCTGAGCACGTGCGACCATCTGACAGGAACACGCTGTACGGCAGCTTGCGGATTGGCGACGAGTGGTGTTGAGCAGGGAATCTTGGTTCTATCTGGTTTCAGACAACTGCCGAATTCAAGTCTGCATACATCCTGGCCGCTGCTGTTACCCACACTTCATTGTAGACCAGCCACTGCCCCGACGAGAGGCGCGATGGTGTGCGGTTCCATTTCATATGATTCCCGCACCCCTATGGTGATGATTGAAGGAATCCTGAGGTACGGCGATACATCCAGGAAATTCTGCAAACATGTGCGCTCCACTTCCTGGGAGAAGCTTTACGACCCCCTTTTCCAGCAGGATAATATCCAACCTCACACAGCACAGGTATCTCTGACCTGCCTTTGTATTGTTAACATGCTTCCTTTACCAGCAAGGTCCCCAGACCTCTTGCTTATCGAGAACATTTGACCATATTGGATAGAAACAGCGGACAGCAACAACTATGGCGGATTTGGAGAGTCAGTTGCTCCAGATATGGCAGGTTCTTCCTCAGGAGAACATCCAACATCTGTATGCCACCATGCTCGACCGTATCGCCGCCTGTCTCCGTGCTACGGGGTGTCCAACGCCATACTAAGTTCATCCTGCAAGAGTTGGTCCCCTGCAATACATGCTTGGTGTCGTACAGTATTTTGATGTTTTCTGTATACACACTACCATGCCCTGTGCCTGTACACACTTACATACCCCTGCGATGACACCTTCAGGATGATCAATTTTGTTTCAATTTGGTGTATTTTTGGGCATATGCTAATGACATTAAAATCTTAAAATATTCATGTTGTTTCACCAACTCTCTAAATACACATCTTTGAAAATTATAAGTTTACTCTTTATGGTTCTAGCCCACATGTCAAAAGTAATCAACAAATACAGATGAACCATTCAACCTCTAAAATTTTAGCATCTTACAGAGTTGGCAGCTCTGAGTGCAGACTGAGTGCACACTCAGTTCAATTATCACCTGATAGCCCAAAGTGAGGGATTGTTTGTCTGCTGGTTGATATTAATAACAAACATGCCACTTTGATTGTTTCCTCTTTTTTTGTTAAGTCCGGTAGCGATACTGTTGTATTCGAACTGTAGCTAAAAAACCTTCCAGTTTTCTTGCACGTCTCCGGAACGTATATCAATTGGTTGCGGCACCGGTATAATCTTACATGTCCGCACACATCTTATTTCGCATTCCATTTGTATATAATTACGTACTGCTTCACATGAAAATTTTTTTATTATAAACTTAAAATACTGATGCTGCCAACATGTTTTGTCTTTCTAGCCTGGTGCCAAATTGCATACTGTCTTTACTCACTTTACAGTAGTGCCAACTCATTCACTCAATATTTGCTACTGCTGTATAAACAACACTACCCATATTATGTACACAATACTACCCAACAAAACCCAAACAATGGCTTTACAGACGTGTCAATGTTTTAGTTAAAACTTGCACATAACTTCACTTTTGCTAATTGAGCCATATGGAGGAAGCTTAAGTTGCAGCGCACATCATTGTACATTAACTGTGTTCGAGGCTTCTTTAGTGCACCTATCATTCTTATTAGGAATTGCAAATATTGAAGCTATGTTAATGGATATAAATAAACGTATATTCACAAAAGGCTTCCATGAGCACTACCTAAGAAATTTACCTTTAACTACAACTGGGTTTTCATATCAATATTTTCAACACTTTTTAACATGGTTTTTCAAGTCAACAAAAATAGAGTACAATCAATTGCTGGATAAAAAAAATACACATGGTGTGCTGCAGGTGAGGGCAAAAGAGGAACGGTGTGGCGTGTTGAGTTCACAACACCTTATCTGCGATTTGACAGGAAACTGACCTGGCCAGAACTGAGAAATGCTAGCTGCTGTACAAGTTCTGGTAGAATGAGTTATGGGGTCATACGCTCTACCACCCAGTGTGGCCTCGCTTCCCTGGACCTACACATGTAATTAAGGTTGTTTATAAGTGTGGTTTAAAACACAGGCCAATTGTCAGTTACGTAACCCCATGACCATTCAAACTGTAGGTGACTTGAGCAAATGTCTAAAACAAAAATTTACCTGAATTTGGAGTTGTTAAGGGCCATTCCACATGCCGGTTAGAACCTACTAAAGACAACATATTGCACTCGTGATGCTGGGTCCAGCCCCTGAAGTAGTCTTTAAGTGACACAAAAAGATGAAGCAACTCAGTACGGTCTGACGGCTTCAGTGAAGTCTATTACACGTTCATCGATACACAGACACACGTAAGCCTGTAAGTGGCCAACACTAACAAAGTACGTTATACATGTAACGAAGTATTAAAGTGTTGATTAGTATCCTGGGGTGTAAAGAGCCTGCAGTAAGGGGTGGCACTTAATCCCAGGTGATTACATTGTCTTATAAAATGTCCCGGAATTGATGCACAACTTTTGCATGTTAATGAAAAGATATGAGAAAGTTGAAGGCCCGGGACCCACTATGCAGCGTGGCCGGTACGCACACGCCCATTACGAAGACTGCAGATTGTGCGAACCCCAAGACAGGGATGAAGGTATGTGCCGCCGTCGTAGAATCTCGTAGAACCTGGTTCCTTTTTTAAGAATACATGACTGCAAAACATTTAGAACACTTTTATATATATGCATAAACATAATGTGACATTGAAAAATTTTAAATTAAAGAACTTTGAAATAAAGCAAAAAAAAAAATTAGTGCAAAAGAAGTTTATGTGAATATTTGGCCTTGCTCTTATTGCACTTGGAAAACCTGACAGAGTTTATCTGAGTGGTGTGGCTGCAAATGAACACACATCAAGACACTTCACACTTGAGTTTAACGAAACATATATGGAAATGCTGGTCATGTGTGAACCCCTTTCAATTTTTGAATGCTTCAATCGAATTCCACCATACTTGGTAAACATATATGAACTAAGTAANGAATGCTTCAATCGAATTCCACCATACTTGGTAAACATATATGAACTAAGTAAAGAGACTTGACTTTTATAGTTTTCGACCACCCAAAGAACTTAAAAAATGGCGACCTTTTAAAATTTTGAGTAATATGCCATATCTCGGTAAACATGCAACTTATTTAAAACAAATTTAGCATACAGGCAGAGCATTGTGTAAGTATTAAATTGTTATAAGGACATTGTTGTTGGTCCTCCATTTNAACAAATTTAGCATACAGGCAGAGCATTGTGTAAGTATTAAATTGTTATAAGGACATTGTTGTTGGTCCTCCATTTTGTAAGTAAGCATCAATTTGTAAAATAAAATTTTTTCATTATATCTTGAAAACTGTTCCACCAAAGTAATTGTACTCATTGGTTACTTATTTTCAAAATGGCTGCTATGGAAACATTTTAGGTTCATTTTATATTTTTGCAATATCATTCAACCAATTTCGACCAAATTTTATATACCGAAAGTATATATTACAACCATCATACATTCAAACAAATAACCAATTTTGTTTGCCATTTTGGAAGATAGTACCATAGGATTAAATAAAGATATTATGTCATAACTTGGTAAATAATTAACCAATTCCTACCAAATTTGCCAGACAAGTAGTATTGATGCAGATTACATTAGATATATTTTAAGCATATCAGACACTTACTTTCAAAAGGCGGCCATATGGCATGTTTAGCTTCGAATGCCTAATCTTTAAAACTATGTCATCAGTAGCAACATAACTTTGTATGCTGGCAGTAGAAATTATGACTATCAAATGTATCTACATGAAACATATTTTTCTGTTATTTTGTAAGATAGAACCATGCAAATAAAATAAATCTNTTCTGTTATTTTGTAAGATAGCACCATGCAAATAAAATAAATCTGTTATGTCATATCTTGTGAAAGAATTGACCAATTCCTATCAAATTTGGTGAGCCAGTAGTAATGAGGCAAATTATGTCAAGTGGTATGTTTCAATCATGCCAGATATTTATTTTTCATCATGTATCATTGAAACCAAGTAATGAATTTAAACAAGTCTTTNTATGTTTCAATCATGCCAGATATTTATTTTTCATCATGTATCATTGAAACCAAGTAATGAATTTAAACAAGTCTTTTGTAAACTGGCAGTAGATATTACATCTATGACCTGAGTGTACATAGAACATATTTTGTTGGCCCATTTTGTAANTTTTGTAAACTGGCAGTAGATATTACATCTATGACCTGAGTGTACATAGAACATATTTTGTTGGCCCATTTTGTAAGATAGTGCCATGCGAGTAAATAAATTTTTTTGTCATATCTCGGGAAACAAATGACAGATTCCTTCCAAATTTGGAAAACAAATTGTACTTCAGGAGGTAGTGTAAACTGGTATGTTTTATATAGGTCAGGCACAAATTTTCAAAATAGTGGCTATATAAATATTTCAGCTCAGTATATTTTATTAACACAAAAAATTCCAACTTAATTTTGTATGTTGGCAATACGTATAACAAAAATCAAATTAGGCTAAAATGCTGTACTATCTAAAGCCATAGTAATAAAAAAAAGTTTTCTTAAGTAGGTCACAATTTATTTTTAGAATGGCGGCTAAAACATCATTTAAGTTTTGTTGATGATATCTACTAAACGATGTCATCTTTTTTAACTTAACTTTGTATATTAGCAGTATACAATCAATGTAATTGCTACTACATTACTATTTTGTCCTCCATTAATGAAGATCGCCACATGAAAATTATGGAGGTTTTATGACACNTAATTGCTACTACATTACTATTTTGTCCTCCATTAATGAAGATCGCCACATGAAAATTATGGAGGTTTTATGACACTTCTCAAGGACCAATTAATCGATTCCCACCAAACGCTAAACTGTAACATTTCAAATAAATTTGTACCTAATTGTGCACACCATAAATGCTACAGAAGGCCATGTAAACATTCATGATTTAAATGGGTCAGACAACGATGTTCAAAATGGCCGTTTCATAAATCATTTGGGTAAGNTCATGTAAACATTCATGATTTAAATGGGTCAGACAACGATGTTCAAAATGGCCGTTTCATAAATCATTTGGGTAAGTTTGGCATATATATTACACAATTTAGCAAAATACAAACAAAAAATTGTATGTAGGCTGTATACATTAGAAGCATCATATAAACAGCCTAATTTTCTGGCAATTTTGTACAATAGGATCAAATAAGAAATTGGAATTTTTAACGTATATCCCAGGGAACAAAAAACCAATTTACATAACATTTTTCACTAAATAGCGCTACGGAAGGCTACGTTATCATATGTTTCATGTGGTTTAGTCACTTATTTTCAAAATAAATACCCTGTAAATATTTTAGTTTAGTAAACCGTATCATTCGAAACATTGGACTGATAAAATCTGAAGTTGATGATACGAATGGGACCTCCGTAATGCAGTAAATTGCAAGCTCATTAATAGTACAAAGATTTCTGGGTTCTAGTCCTGGGTAAGGCATGTGTGTATTTGTAATTATCTCACTGCCGTTGCCTAAATTTCTGGTTTAATTCCTAAAGTTATTGCTGTCAAAGAGAATTCACATCCTTCCAACCTACTCAGCTTTCAAGAAATTATTTAAAAATTAATTGCAGCTATTATCACCTGATCTCGTCTCTTGTCCGGCGTAATGCCGCCACGGATGACTCGTGCACGAGTCTTATGCATGTGATGTGGTCGGTGCGTGTGTTGTGTGTGCTTTGAAGCACCCAAGGGCCCACGAGGGNTGCACGAGTCTTATGCATGTGATGTGGTCGGTGCGTGTGTTGTGTGTGCTTTGAAGCACCCAAGGGCCCACGAGGGACTTCCCAGCGTGCGTTTAGTTTAAGTTTTCTTTGTATGTCTTATTTTTGACTTGTACTCATGTGCACATTTTTGTGATTTCAGGGTTGTGTTTAATTCGAGTATTGCCTTGTGTGATTATTTTTCCGTGCTCTCCCTCACACGTATTAGTGATTTCTTGTGTTAATATTGTTTCATTCCATTTTAATCTATGCTCATGTTACATCCATGTCTTTNACACGTATTAGTGATTTCTTGTGTTAATATTGTTTCATTCCATTTTAATCTATGCTCATGTTACATCCATGTCTTTGCGGCTGGTACGGGCCTGCCACTTCCGGCACGGGCTAGCATCCCCGCTTCCGACCGCCATTCAGCCGTGCCTCGGAGCTTGAGCCGGTTGGCTGCGTGCCGCATGACCTGTAGGAGTCCTCAACTTTGCCTTCGCTGATCATAGTAACTCTGTTTCTTAATTCGTCTTAAACTTTTTTATTTCACCCNAGGAGTCCTCAACTTTGCCTTCGCTGATCATAGTAACTCTGTTTCTTAATTCGTCTTAAACTTTTTTATTTCACCCCCGCCGCTTTGCTTTTGGCCCACCCGCCTTTCGCTACTTGTAATGTGCACCTGGGGTGGATCAAATGGGATTTTATCTTATTTTGAGTGCGGCCGCCTTGGCTATTTTGCAGTGTAACTTTTTTGTTTGTATTTTCNAGGAGTCCTCAACTTTGCCTTCGCTGATCATAGTAACTCTGTTTCTTAATTCGTCTTAAACTTTTTTATTTCACCCTGCCGCTTTGCTTTTGGCCCACCCGCCTTTCGCTACTTGTAATGTGCACCTGGGCTGGAACAAATGGGATTTTATCTTATTTTGAGTGCGGCCGCCTTGGCTATTTTGCAGTGTAACTTTTTTGTTTGTATTTTCNACAAATGGGATTTTATCTTATTTTGAGTGCGGCCGCCTTGGCTATTTTGCAGTGTAACTTTTTTGTTTGTATTTTCTGTATCGCCAGAAGTGTTAATGTAGATTTCAAGTTGGATGTCACCCGATTCTAACGAGCACATAGTCGAGTCCATCAGTGTAGTCTAGTGACTTCCCAGTAGTGTGACAGTGTGAGTTGTCTTCTGCGGCCAACAGAAGAGCAACGGTAAGTGTGTGACCGGCGTCAGATAAGTAGCAACGAGGTTACATGACGGCCTGGCGCCCTGGGAACAAATGTTCAAACTTTCTCTCTTATTACCAGTTGACGCCAATAACACCATGTGGAGGAAAGTAGGCTCATTATCAGTAACTCCGTGTTTCATGTTCTGCAGGCTTTGTAAAAATGAGAAAGACTTTATCTTGGCTTTACTACACACACGTGTAAACACACTGGGGGAGCACATGTATGCTGGTACTGATATTATTGCATTTTAGTATTAAGACATTCACATTGAATTTTCATGTCAATGTGATGGTATCAGGGGTCACGTCCCTTGTGAGACCTGGAAGTATTATACGGTAACCTTAATTATCACAAGGTTCATTTCTAATTCTTCAGCTGGTAGATGAAATACAGTGTTACCCTCCTTTCACATAAAATAATATTTTCCTGTTAGTTACTTTTATTTTACTTTTAATAAATTGCTGCAGTGCAGGTGGAAACATAATCATAAATAAAGAAAAGGTGAAAACTAGGCTACTAGGCTACCCATATGTAAATGGAAGGGTGCAGTGCGCACCATGATGCAGTACCCTAAAACTCACTGCCCTATGAAACTGGCCTAGCCAGCGAAATGTAGCAACTGCCTAACCACTCGAGAAGTAATTCGTCTTTCTTTGTGTATGTTCCTGTTGAAATGTACTAGACTGTGAGTACATGTGCTTCTGGCACTTTGTATATTATAAATAAAGAAGACTTAGTTTTTTGTGGTTTTTGGCATGCCCCAGTAATGTCAAATTAGATGGATCTATACAGTGTAATCTGATGGTTTGTCAGCTGTGACAGACTCGTGGAGCGTAAAACACCTTCAACAGTCTATCTGTTGTAATGAATCTGTCTGTTTTTCTTTTTACTTTTTGTTCCGTGTAAGGAAACTTAGTGGTCATACGATGAGCACATCTACTTCCAACTACAACAATTGGGGTCATATTCCTTGCATGCCTGAGTCAGGATTTTTCTCATGTGGGGAACATGCTGGGTATTATTTTGGGGTAACCTCTTNCATATTCCTTGCATGCCTGAGTCAGGATTTTTCTCATGTGGGGAACATGCTGGGTATTATTTTGGGGTAACCTCTTCGATTGCTCACTTCATTAATTTCCCTCTCTGTCTGGAAATGACAGGTGTGTGTATCAGGTTAGGCATCTGGTTACATCCTCCCCACATCACATTCATGTTGGCCTATCTTCAAGATGATAACAACTTGCTGATGGTCCTTTCTTGTTGTGTTGTGTAGTAACATAGATGTGATGCTATTATGGTGCTAATGGTATATACTGAGTTACGAGGAATGTAAGGGTATGTGGCGTANTGTGTTACGAGGAATGTAAGGGTATGTGGCGTAATCAAGGGGGTTTATGACCTCCTGTAAGGATGCAAAGAGAGATGGAGATATAACAGTGGTGGAATGCAAGCTCAGGGGTTACCCACTATCCAACAGCAGCATGTGCGACAATAAAGGCTGTTTACGGTAAACTGAGAACTTATGAAAGCCCTGCATAACATATACTTGTATGTACATTATTAATTCATCCACTATATTTAAAATTAACACTAACGTGGGCTTGATCAATGTGTTCATACATTGGTCAAGTGAAACTGCGAACTTATTAGAAAAATAAATAATATGTCACAAAGTTCCTCATTCTTTTACCTAAATGCATTTAAAAAACTGAAAGCAAATTTTAATTCAATGTAAAGATATCGACTGTCTTTCCCTCTGTCATTACCAACTTAACAGTGAGCATGCCAGTCAGAATGCCTGTTACAATATATGCAGGTGGGAACAGTGACATTTTTCAAAGGTTGATTTCAAAAATACGTAAAACACAGTCACTTGCAAAGAATAGAGTGACTCCACCCTGAAAATTAAGGCCGAAGGAAGTTTAGTACTGTATGTGTGTGTGTCTGAAGAATGGTGAGGTAAGGTTTGCGGTGATGTGTTCTGCGCAGGTTTGCTCCAACGTGAACAAGTGCTACTGCGAGCTGGGCTGGGGCGGCCCTGACTGCTCCATCCAAGTCGAGATGACTCTGTCGCCCGTCCAACCTACCTTCACGACACCCGCCGCTCCCGGCCAGCACAAGGACGGCCTCGATGGCCTCAAGATGGAGAAGAAGGAAACCCCCTACGGTAACCACCTACCCTTCACTTAACTCAACGTCATCCTACGTTGTTCCCAGCGCGCATGTTGGGTATGTCAGTCTCCTGCTCTCGCTCCACTTAACTCTGCGGGTTAAGTTTGCAAAAAATGTTTCAAAGGACAGGAATTCAAGTGCTCATAGTGTAGTATTCGTCGACAGGCACAAACACACAAAAAATGGCTACGTTTCGCAGGTGGCGAGTTGTGGGACACCAACAACTGTGTGTTCTACAACTCACCGCGTGATGAAGCTGGCTTATACAGACGGTGAGTTGTGGAATATGCAGTGGTAGGACACCTACAACTGTGTGTTTAACAACTCACCGCGTGATGAAGCTGTCTTATTCAGGCGGTGAGTTGTGGAACACACAGATGTAGGACAGCTATAACTTTGTGTACTTCAACTCACCGGCTGATGAAGCTGGTTTATTCAGCGAAACGTCGCGATAGTGTAACCGCGTGGAACAAGTGTCGTCCTTCTTTGTGTGTTTGTGTGTGTGTTCACGCGCCTGTTGACAAGTACTACGCTGTGAATACTTAAATTTCTGTTATTTTATATAATTCTACTGCCGTAACTCCTGCTGTGATGTGCCTCCTGCTTACTTTCTCTGTAGTCATTTCTTCCACATACTTGCGCGCTCCATCACATTCTTGGCAAACCTTCAATTCCTGTTCTCTATACACAGATGTACAATCATATCCTTTCTTTCTCTTTAATTTTCTTAACGCCTGGACATCATACCTGATCCTGTCTCACTTTGTAACCACCAAACTACGCTTCATAAACTTCATGCCTGTAGATTTGATCTCATTCATTAACCAAGAGTTTGCTTACACTTTTATTCCACTATTTTTAACATTGCAATATAAGAGATTTTTTGGTCTGCCGAGTACTTATGAATCCATAAACATAAGTAAAATTTTCTATTGGCCCGATGCACAGCTGGTTTCTGACAGTGTAAAGCACCGACCATAATTTAGCTCAATCAGTGACAAGCTTTTAATAAATGAGTTAGTCCAAGATGATGTTACAGCAAGTTAGCTTCAGCTATAATGACAGAAGAAATGTTTCTTCTGACAGTTGTTGACATGAACGGAGACTGTGAGAACAACTTCTGACTTTCCTTACTACAAGCAGCAGCTGTTTATAAAATTGAGACTGCATTACACTAGTGATACTATTTAAATAACATAATTAGATTTTTATGTTAACCATATGCAATAACTATTTTGGCTATTGGTTCATGAAGTACAGAAATTCTATAACATATCCTACATTCAAAAAATTCTGTCTATTGTACAGGAGGAGTTCATGAAATGTCTTTGATGCTCTACATTCTGTTAAACTATAACTTTAATTAAATAAAACATGTTCTATTTATTTGTTAAAATAAAGTTACAAGAAATAATCATATTTTCATGTTACATGGCTAAATGACTGTCATCGCCAAAAGGTCAACTTAACAAATCAGTTTTTAAGTTAGGGCCAAACAGTTCGAAAGAGCAAGCATCTAGCCAACTCCACAACAAGTACAAAGTCAGACAAGAGTAGCTACCTAATACAAAATTATATCAGATTTATATAATTATGATGTCACTAGATTTTAATTCAAGTAATGTCGGCGAGATTTTTATTTGGGGTTTATCAGTACGAAAGTGTGCTATACTAAGATACTTTGGTAATGCAACATTGCTACTTTTGAAAAACCATATATACAGGATGGAACTGAATTCTAGTGACAAACTTCCTCATATCAAAATGCATCGGGGAAAAAATATATATATAAATCTCAAAATCCTACCAAATATTATACCAAATGCGAAAATGCGTTTGTTTGTTTGTACTTCTTTCGCGTCACAACGGATTGGCGTGATTTTTTGCACAGAGATATTTGGAGGGCCGGGAAGTGACATAAGCTACTTTTTATCCCGAGAAAATATCTCATTCCCTCTGGGAAATTCTTTTTGGAAAGTGAAAAAATATATAAACGGAATAACAATGCAACGTCGCAAGCGAGCAAGAGATCGAAGTAATTTCTTGCACAGAAATAGTTGGAGTACTGAAACGTGACATTGGCTACTTTTTATCGCTAGAAAATATCTCAAAACATTTACAAAAATTAATAGTGAATCAAGTTGGAAAAAGTCTGCCGCCAGCGTGCTCTCTTACTATACGCTGTCTAAACCATTAAAGATGGAACAATATCATATAGTAAATAATTTTGTTAAATAAAAGGACCTAAAACTAATTCCGCAGTAGCATATATCTATCTATAACAGAGAAATACTAATAAATGTTTTTACCATTTAATTCACTGAGACGTTGAGTTATTTAATATGTTTAGAGTATAGAAGAATAACACTAAGTAAAATTCAACTTTATTTCAAAAAACATAAAGAATAATTCTGTGTAGTCCACTAATATATATATATTAGGGATGTCCCACTGGATTCCACGATTCCTCGATTATTGAAGAATCGTATAATCGAGCAGCGGAAGTCAAATAATCGAAGCAACAAAATCCCATTACTACGAATACATAACCTATCACATTAAAAAACAGTTTAAAATTACTTTATTTATGCCAGTAAATGAATCACTTTTGGAAAATTATTTTGTGTGTGAAAATATGAAATGCGGGAAAAATCTGAAAATGAAACTGTACTGGCCGTGTTTAAAGTTACCATTTAGTATTTAGTAGTTTCAGTTCTGTCACACGTTGGTAGTTTTGTTTTTAGCAAGTTTCATTTCATTCTAAAAACGAAGGGATTGCGAGATCCCGAAGTTCGGGAAAAATTTCTGGAATTCATAACGATTTTCTTGTCGGGCGGGAAAAATTTTTTCCAGATATTTTCAGGAAAAATTTATGCTCACATCTGTGTAGTGATGGGCAAAATCGAATGAAAACAATTTGAGAATTCGATTGTTGAGAAATAATCAAATTCTCGATTTTTGTCTGCTGAAACCGAATGAATCATTCGGTTTGCAATTTTCCTTCTCAACAACAGATGGCACCACAAGCACATAGCTATTTACGTATATTTTAGATTTTTGTTCGCTCAATCCGAATGAATCATTCGTTTTGAATTTTTTCTTCTCGACAACAGATGGCATTACCAGCCCATATTTATTTACGTATATTTTTCGTTAAGAAACGAGATGCAACTGTAAGCGATCTTTTTATTCAAATTTAAACATACCTATATTTTGCCTTTCGTTTGTAAACACCGTTTATTGCAAAAATAATGTTGTGCTAATACTTGATACCACTCTGCCAAAAA
>NQII01000319.1:196291-281345 GCA_002778355.1 Clitarchus hookeri | reverse complement strand
TTTTTGCATATTTGACAAATCACACAAGTTGAATCCATGTTCTTAACAAAATAGTTCCACACAACAGAACGGTTTCTGCGATTCATAATGTTTATGTTGTTTTACCAGAAACAAATATTACACAGTCACAAAAATTTATAAAAATGTCACACTATAAAAATTACTTTCAATAATTTTAAATGCTACCTTTTTAGTACAAAAATCACAACTTCTTTATAAACACAAGTGTCAAAACTTTTGCAAAACAACGCCTTTCATTAATTTGCTTTAAGAATGTGCTTTTCAACTGTTAACACGCAGCATCAAGAAAGTTCATTAGTTTATACCAAAGAGCGAATGGAGAAAAAAACAGAATGTTTGGAATCCGAATGTAAGTAAGCTAAAGTTTTCTCTGATAAGCTTTGAAAATCGATTTCGAGTATAATTCGATTTTGCCCATCACTATGTATGTGTTATTTCAACTAAAATACAAGTCGGGTTTCGTGCGGAAGCTTAGTATCGACTCTTTACGTATGCGATTATGATTTGATGAATCAAGTATTACCGAGGGAGCTTCGATTCCTTCCTTTTATTCACAGATCTTAACTATTTTTTTATAAGGTAAAAAACATTTTTTACGTCATAAATTATGTAACTTTAACACTACGTATTAATTGCGAAAATTAACTAAAACTTGTTGCAAACTTGCACTATTAAGAAGTTACGGTAAACCGTGCGCACTGAATTTTTCTTAAATGCGAGCGACATCTATAACTGCAAGTATCGATTGCTGGTTNGTTACGGTAAACCGTGCGCACTGAATTTTTCTTAAATGCGAGCGACATCTATAACTGCAAGTATCGATTGCTGGTTGATATGGAATGCAAGTTTCATAAACTAAACATTCTCGTAAAAATAAGCTAGTACAAGATGAATATTTAATTTGACTCCAAATGTTTAACTATTTTATTGAGATCTGACATGGTGTTTTTTTATTATGGATTGGTTAAAACGACTCATAACACGCCAGCAAATTTTCTTTGTTTTTTGTTCGGAATGTGTTTGTTTTTAATTGTGTGTTGTGCTCANGTTACGGTAAACCGTGCGCACTGAATTTTTCTTAAATGCGAGCGACATCTATAACTGCAAGTATCGATTGCTGGTTCATATGGAATGCGAGTTTCATAAACTAAACATTCTCGTAAAAATAAGCTAGTACAAGATGAATATTTAATTTGACTCCAAATGTTTAACTATTTTATTGAGATCTGACATGGTGTTTTTTTATTATGGATTGGTTAAAATGACTCATAACACGCCAGCAAATTTTCTTTGTTTTTTGTTCGGAATGTGTTTGTTTTTAATTGTGTGTTGTGCTCANTGACTCATAACACGCCAGCAAATTTTCTTTGTTTTTTGTTCGGAATGTGTTTGTTTTTAATTGTGTGTTGTGCTCACTCATCGCCGGGATGTTGAAAAACTCCAAACGTACCAAATTTCCTATGTGAATAAATGTAATTAATTTACTTAGCGGTAATTATTCAGTTTAGGGGCTTTTCTATAAAAAAAACCCCTCCCCCCAAAAGCGGTATATTTCCACTGTACTAACTACGCAGAACACGAATATACTAGGGTCATAAACTTATGACTAGTTTCTTAATATGTGCCCACCTTACCTAACAAAACCTAACCCCACGATGAGAGAATCACTATTTTACATTTTAAAACTAACCGAGGACTCTAGGGTTTTACACTAACATAGGGTATTTGGGTTTTACATTTACCTACTGTTTTTGGGTTTTAAACTAACCTAGGTTNTAGGGTTTTACACTAACATAGGGTATTTGGGTTTTACATTTACCTACTGTTTTTGGGTTTTAAACTAACCTAGGTTTTTTATGGTATTAAACTAACCCAGGATTTAAGGGTTTTAAAATAGCTTAGTATTCTAGGGTTTTACAATAACCTAGGCTTTTTTGGGTTTTACACTAACCTATGATTTAAGGGTTTTACACTAAACTACGAATTTAGGATTTTAGGGATTAAAAGTAATCGTCAAACACACTAAAAAATTATCAATTTACTAACCTAGGTAAGCGGCTGGTATAGTTTCTCTATCAGCGGCCAATTTAACCATACCTCACTCGCCAAAACACCTTAATCCACTAAAATGCCACATAAGCGAATATTACCCACTGCTGAAGCACTCGTTTATAACTGAATAATAGGCAATGAACACTCTTTCATAGGTGAATATAACGCACAGAATCACTAGTTTTTGCTTTCTTTTTTTTTAATCCACCGGATTGGGATGTTGTGACTCACCACGGCAAAGACGCAATGGCTACTGAAGTTCAAAATTTTCCGTCAACAATGCCACATGGTGACGTAGCAATACTCAGGAATCAATACGGTGATGGCAGGAATCATGACATCACCAGAAATCATGGCGCCCCCGCAGTAAACAAAGCAGCGGATAACTGGTATTTTTAACTATTTTATTTGATACGTTCTACTTATTTTAACGTGACCCCTTCCTAAATATGAGCAAGGTGAGCTGTGCAGAACCCATTAATGCTACTGTTGTTGGTCTAGGACGTTTCTTTCAGAAAAGCCGTTAAACTGCGTAATTACGTACTTAGCTACTTTAAATTTTGTTATAGATTTAGGAATTAGCTTTGTTAGCATACAGATTCNAACTGCGTAATTACGTACTTAGCTACTTTAAATTTTGTTATAGATTTAGGAATTAGCTTTGTTAGCATACAGATTCTGAATTTTGCATTCATAGCCTGCCCGATGATACTTGACTGTGATTGCAGTTGCACTGCGTGATTCAAAGCGTATATGTTCACGGAAGTTAAAACTTACACTGAAAGTTAATTTCTCTNGATTGCAGTTGCACTGCGTGATTCAAAGCGTATATGTTCACGGAAGTTAAAACTTACACTGAAAGTTAATTTCTCTAAATTTGTGTCAATGTACACACATTTTACTACCAAAAATGCTATTCTTGCAATTTTTTTAATAATTTTATGTGTTGGTGAACATTTATCATATCAAGTTAGGTTTGGAAATATTTTTGAATAAACTATGTGTAAACTAGTAAACTATCTCATATGCATCTTTTGAACTTTTTGGAATTTCATATGATTATGCTCCCACTGTTCCTGTTATATTATTTGTTAGTAATAGGCCTTCTACTAATGTAGGCATAGTTCAAATTATTAAATATCACACCCTCCTATGCAGTATTTAGTTCTGCAAAGTAATTGTCTTTAACTAAAAGAATTGCGATTTTTGGAATTGAGGTCGAGAATCGAAAAAAATTTTTTATCNTATATATATATAGACACACACATACACACACGATCTATTGCCTAAGTCCATTCCAGAAGGGTGAAACCACCCTTGAAAGTGTAACTGAAGCGGACGTTTATAGCTTGTAACACATCCAGAATGACAGACAAATTTCTGAGTTTCTGCATAATGCATTATTTAACAACAAAGTGCAAACCATAAAAAATTGAGTGCGGTTATCAACCACCTTCCAGAAAAACAGATGTTTTGGAATACCATGTGTGTGTAGAAAATTATAACTGTCTGATATTTTTTGTTTCTTNCCTTCCAGAAAAACAGATGTTTTGGAATACCATGTGTGTGTAGAAAATTATAACTGTCTGATATTTTTTGTTTCTTTCTGCGTCCTAGTAATCTACCATACACAGTGAAGAAATAAGGCTGTCTTATGATTTTGCACTAAACACTACCGTTTTCCAGAAAGTAATGCATAGTTATCTAACACTGCAAATGTTGCATTTATTTCTATAAATAGAAAATTGTTGTGTTTAGCGTAAAAACACAAGATGACATTTATATATATTTTTTTTCTCCCAGCCTATTTTTTGAGTAGGAATGANTATAAATAGAAAATTGTTGTGTTTAGCGTAAAAACACAAGATGACATTTATATATATTTTTTTTCTCCCAGCCTATTTTTTGAGTAGGAATGACCTGTCGATGTTTGTCGGTAGAGTTCAGTTCCATCCTGTGTATTGACAATTGTAAAACACTTGTCCGTACTGCCGTGCGGTAGTGAAGTTTCTATACCTCATCAGCAACCAGCGACGCAATACACAAGAAGTAGGTTAATTGTCATTGTCATATGCANAGTGAAGTTTCTATACCTCATCAGCAACCAGCGACGCAATACACAAGAAGTAGGTTAATTGTCATTGTCATATGCAGCTTTCATCATTAGTGTGTGCTCAAAGAGGATCGCCGGTGGTTGCAGGTCTGAGGCTTTCTCTCTCAGAAATTTTTTTATTTTAAGGTTTAACATCGCGATAGTTATGGAAAAGTTTTGCCAACATGAAACGTTATATGAAAACCACATTTCACAATAATTTCCTAACATATTGAAAAAAAATAATATTGTAAACTATTTTTTTATTTGTAAAATGAAATGAAACCATTAAAGTATACACTAAATTTAATGAAAGTTAAATTCTGTTACTTAAATTTACTGTAGTTTTATTTAAATAACAATAAAGAAGTAGGTACATTCCAAGATAACTCCATGTGCAGACAAAATTCTATGAAAACCAAATTATATTTGAAAATAAAATTAACAATTCAGTAGAAATAATTGAAATGCATATTACAAATACACAGATAGGTACCTCACAGGTCAAGATTATCCTGACAACTAAACCATGTTTTATAAAGAGATATGAATCCAAAACGGTATCAATATTCCTGTCATTAGTGTGTGCTACGTGTCTAAACCTAAGTACAGTATGTTGATTGTGTTGGTGCCTAGTTCCGACATATTACAGCACTGACCACAGTTTTAGTTATGCAGCAGTAAGCCGTACATGAATGAAAGTGTTAGGGATAATATGAAAAGAGGTTAACGCCATTTTGCCGTCTGTTTACTGACAGACGTTACTTCCTCTTGTGTTGCATTTAATGCATTACTGGTGGCTTTCCTTTTTAATTAACGTTTCGGTGTTAAGTCNACGTTACTTCCTCTTGTGTTGCATTTAATGCATTACTGGTGGCTTTCCTTTTTAATTAACGTTTCGGTGTTAAGTCGTGCTATATTTAAAAATAAGAAGGTAATTTTGCTAGAGTAAAAGTTTTTTGGTTGCACTTAAATTCATGAATGTCCATCTTAATTATGTTAAGTTGGATTTTTTTTTACACCATTTTTTATTCTATACGTACTTTTGTTTTTAGTGAGGCGATTGTTCTTCCTGCTTTAATATTGGGCTGTTTTGCACTTAAGTCTACCTATAGATTTTCATCCTCAGAATTCATAGCAATGTTTGGTTCCGCTAAAAACTATGAAACCCACATTCATAATTTATTTTCACTGATACTTCTGAGGAGTTATTTTAAAATTCGTGAGGCGCGTAATGAATTCTTCTCTGAGCTTGTACATAAGATATTCCGAAAGTAAAACTACTAAATTTTAAATAATGAATATAAATTATGTTGTGGTAAGAGTTGACAGTGTTTGCTGTTTGTTTCATTCCCTTCACTGCTAGTTTCATTGTAATTTTTCCTGAAATTGCCCATGAAACAGAATATTTAGCATCATCGGTTTATTGCTTACACAGCAGTTTTCTGCGTAGCCAGCATGTAAGTTGAGTCTCAGCTTTGGACACAAAAATTCAAGAAAAGTGATGTACCTACTGACTTTTGTTCAGTAAAATCTGCAGTTTTTTCTCTAACTCATGATGTATTTGTTTCTGAAATCGTATAAATTATAATTTAATTTTTTAATTTTTTCTGATGTGTTTGTTTATGATTTAGTATTTGAATATGTGCGCTGTGAGGAATGTATATATTATTGTAATAGCTGGAATGTATTTTAGTTAATGGCTATTAATAATGGTTCAACCAATTTCGTTTATTAGATAAAGTACATATTTGCTTGGTGATGATGTATGTATTTATAATAACTTCAATAAATTAGTCCAATGTTATATTGTACTTGGCAGATGTGTGCAAAAAGGGAATCTAAGCTGATACATCAAAAGTGCTGTGTGGAAAATGAACGGATGGTAACCCCATGCATGTTACTTAGTTAAACATTTATAAAGGCTGTGTAATTGTTTGTCTTCTTGAGTGTGGTCATCATAGTTACCAGTTGAACATGCATCAATGGTGTTCGTCTGTTCCCTGTTATTATAAGGAAGGCCGTGTGGTTGAAGAATATCACAATTGCCCTGTTGTGTTGTATGTCATTGTCTAAAGCCACTGTCACACTGTACAATTTTTCCATCCAGCTGCTTCCAATAAGTTTGGTCAAATCAAGTTTGACAGTTATGGCATTATTGAAATGTCACAAAAGGTGGCATATTTTTCTGAGAAAATTGGATGGCTCCCGTTTCAATCAAACAGGACCGATTCTAAACTATCTTTGATGTTTGATGTTCTCAGCCAATCAGAATAATGCATGACAAAAATGGATTTCAACAAACTTTGAAATACCGGACCAATGCTTGAAACGAAATATGTAGTGGATATAATTAACCAATATAGAAGCTGTCTGGCCATGTAGGCTATTATAAGTGAATATTGCACATAATATTACGATCTTAGAGGCATTAACTTTAATTGTGCAGGAAACATCCCTGATAAATAAAATTCGAATTTAGCAAAGAAGCGAAAATAAAATACAACCTTTCTTAGACTTCTTCGTGTAATGGACTGCATAGAATGAACCTAAACAACTCCTTATAAAATAATTTTTAAATATTTATTCAAAATAATTTTTCCCTGTAAACAAAGTTGACAATGTGACACATTTTCACACGCATTCAAGATTATTCGATAAAACTTGTTGAAATAAAATATTTGATAGCCGTAGTTTGTCTTCTAATTTTTTTGTCAAAAATAGTTGAAGGCGAAAATGCGAGTGTGGCATTGATGCTTCACACTTTTGGACATATTTAATTTGAATCCTTGCAGTAATATAGCTTGTTTAAATATGTATTCTGACAGGCCCGGTCTTGGGCTACTGGCACTTGGGGAAAGTGTGGAACTTCAGTTTTTTGCACATTTTTTTAATTCTTCAACTTTATCATTCTGTTTAGCAGTACTCTTCCGGAAATCACTGTAATACAAATTTTTGTGCTACACCATTCATGGGTTGCTTTCGTTTCTGTAAACAATGTCAAGAAGTCGTATATTTCGTGAAAGTCTATGATAACTTGATCGATGTCCACGCTGCTTCGCAATTAGTAGTTGCTACGTGATCCACTAGATAGCTGCACTGTTACTCAAACGTGCTGTTACTACTCTTGCCAGATGGCTGCACTGTAACGCCACATGTAGTTGCTAGGTTTCCTGCTAGATAGCTGCGCTGTTACTCAAACGTGCTGTTACTACTCTTGCCAGATGGCTGCACTGTAACGCCACATGTAGTTGCTAGGTTTCCTGCTGAAGAGCTGCGCTGTTACTCAAGTGTGCAGTTGCTACTCTTGCCAGATGGCTGCACTGTAACGCCACATGTAGTTGCTAGGTTTCCTGCTAGATAGCTGCGCTGTTACTCAAACGTGCTGTTACTACTCTTGCCAGATGGCTGCACTGTAACGCCACATGTAGTTGCTAGGTTTCCTGCTAGATAGCTGCGCTGTTACTCAAACGTGCTGTTACTACTCTTGCCAGATGGCTGCACTGTAACGCCACATGTAGTTGCTAGGTTTCCTGCTAGATAGCTGCGCTGTTACTCAAACGTGCTGTTACTACTCTTGCCAGATGGCTGCACTGTAACGCCACATGTAGTTGCTAGGTTTCCTGCTAGATAGCTGCGCTGTTACTCAAACGTGCTGTTACTACTCTTGCCAGATGGCTGCACTGTAACGCCACATGTAGTTGCTAGGTTTCCTGCTAGATAGCTGCGCTGTTACTCAAACGTGCTGTTACTACTCTTGCCAGATGGCTGCACTGTAACGCCACATGTAGTTGCTAGGTTTCCTGCTAGATAGCTGCGCTGTTACTCAAACGTGCTGTTACTACTCTTGCCAGATGGCTGCACTGTAACGCCACATGTAGTTGCTAGGTTTCCTGCTAGATAGCTGCGCTGTTACTCAAACGTGCTGTTACTACTCTTGCCAGATGGCTGCACTGTAACGCCACATGTAGTTGCTAGGTTTCCTGCTAGATAGCTGCGCTGTTACTCAAACGTGCTGTTACTACTCTTGCCAGATGGCTGCACTGTAACGCCACATGTAGTTGCTAGGTTTCCTGCTAGATAGCTGCGCTGTTACTCAAACGTGCTGTTACTACTCTTGCCAGATGACTGCACTGTAACGCCACATGTAGTTGCTAGGTTTCCTGCTAGATAGCTGCGCTGTTACTCAAACGTGCTGTTACTACTCTTGCCAGATGACTGCACTGTAACGCCACATGTAGCTGCTAGGTTTCCTGTTAGATAGCTGTTTTTCATTACATGTAAAGATACAGCACATTACCTTAGATCCTGTTTTCACAAAGATACATTCACCCGTCATAGGGTGTGATTCTGGAAAAGAATTTTGATCAAATGGTACTGGTGATTTGCTTGGGTGCGAATTAACCAATGATGTTCTCCACAAGCTCATAAAGTGGTATTCTCTTAGGGTTTGGTTCATCTGGTGATGGGTCGAGTCTTGAATAATCTAGTGGAGTCGAGTCAACAAAGATCAACTCGTCACTCACATAGAGTTTTTTTTTTTACAGAAGGAATTGAGCTGCTGGATGTGTATGTCNAATCTAGTGGAGTCGAGTCAACAAAGATCAACTCGTCACTCACATAGAGTTTTTTTTTTTACAGAAGGAATTGAGCTGCTGGATGTGTATGTCGAGTTACAGTACTTATAGCTGTAAAACAACAAATATACACACCTAACAATCACCTTTCGTGTATCGCGAATCAATAATTTTACGTTGCTAAACCATCAAATTGTGCTGGAATGAAAACAATAACTCGACTACATACCTTGACAGTTTGATACTTGCTTGACGTTTTTGACGTTCGGCTGTGAAAAATTCCAGTGGACTCTATATTCATGACGCGGGAGCCATTTTGCTTCCCAGCGAAGCGTTTCCTCTTTCCACTATGCTGGGCGACATCATGCTAGGCCGGTAGCTTGCAAGGTTGACAGGGACACTCTCAGCATGACACAAGTACTCACAACCATAGAACTTGCTGTATTTTAACATGAAAAGCCTTTGTCTCGTTGCACGTCACACCTTCAGCAGAAATAATGCATAAAGGTAAACATGTCATAACTTTTCTCATCTAATTACTCTATGAAACATATGGGTTTAAGAGAAATAACAACAATAAAGTAACGAAAACTTTAAACGTGAACTGCGTCTCCGGCGGCATGTTGACAGAACAGCCTGAAAGCCACCCTCCCATTCCTCCCCTGTAACAGTTGATTTTCCTCTCAGCATCACGCAGCTGACATTACCATTCCTTCCATAGTTATTTACTCGTCGGTGAAAGGGGAAAAGTAGCGCTGTGAGTCACTACCCCAGGCAAAGTATTATTCTTATTTGTAGAAACTAGTCCCAAACTTTTCTTGGTAAACTGTAAATATAAAAGAGGGCAGAAAATATAAGGAGCAGGCGGCATACCAATGTTCATATGTACACATTCATATTTATGGTGTAAACTTGATTTTAACTCAAAAATTTTATAATTAACTTCACTGGATCTAACTTGACTTTCGTACCACTTGACTTGACTTTCGTACAACTTGAAAATCGACTTGACTCTTGAGTTCCATACAACTTGACTCGACTCTACTTGCAGCTGTAAAATTCTATCTCGCCCCTCACTAGGTTCAGCACAATGGCGTTGAGCAGCTGGTTGATGTGGAAGAATACCGAAGTGTCATGGCTCTCCTGATGCTGCTACAGTTACTTGCAAGTTACTTATATGACCATGTACATTTTGTAATTAAAGAGATCTGTGACAGAGGGCAAACCACACCAAGCAGTGGTGAATATACTCGCACACTACAAATAAAAGTAAAACATTGTAGACAACATGATGCATTACTGACTGAGTAAGATACACTGACATGCCATGGGATACAGGTCTACCACCGTGTAGGGCATCTTATAGGCAACAACACATCGTGGCATTGATTCCACAAGTGAACGGAACCCCTGTGGAGAGATATTGACCCATGCCCTCTGGATAACTATGCACGGCTCCCTGCTATTTGTAGGTGCAGGATCTCTGGGGCAAATGGAACTCACCACCACGTCCCATAAATGCTCGATGGGGGTCACAGAAGTCGTTGAAACTTACTTGAATGCTCCTCGAACCAGTTCGGACAACTTGGGTCGATGTCACAGTGCATTACCCTGCTGTGATACGCCATCGTTGAGGGGATATCTGAAGCCCATGGAGGACTGCAATGCCATGCGATAACCAGCATACACTTACCCAGACTATTTCAGATCACAACTGATACAGGTCAGAGCACTTACAAGATTTCACAGTATGGTGGCGTAACCAACTATTACCTTTACGTACTGACTGTCCCATTACTTTTGTCATGTCATTGTATATGATGTGGATCAGTAAAGGGTCTTTTGTAGCTACCGTTGACAAATCGCNGCGTAACCAACTATTACCTTTACGTACTGACTGTCCCATTACTTTTGTCATGTCATTGTATATGATGTGGATCAGTATAAAGTGTTTTTTGTAACTACCGTTGACAAATCGCCTAATGGCACCAACAATTCTTCAGTGAAATACAGGTTCGGGGCATTGAGTCCCTAGAACAGGTTTGGATGACCCTTGAGTATATGCATGCAAAGTGTGTTGTAAACTATAGTTTACTACTGATATGCTGTGGCAGACCATGAGCAAAGCTAGAAGGTCCCAGGGCACATGCATGTGTCAGCCCCCTAGACTTGGATTGTATTAAAGGAATGCCGGTATGTGAGGCTACTGTGTTGAGTGGGCCCCTCACACTAAAACTGAAATTCCATAATCATCGCAGTGAATTGTATCGACCGGAAATTTTCCCTGTATAAGTATTGATAAAATTATCCACTTTTATTGTTTATCAGATAGTCATCGATCAAAAAATCTTTAGGTCTCATCACTTAAGATTTTATGCAATCATAATTTTTAAGCAGGTTGTTTAAGCAAATATCTAATAACTGGGAGTGAAATACATTGGGTGTGGTGCTCACCAGTTCAGCTGACGGAGTTGGCAAGTCTGGTAGTGAGGCGCAACCTTGGTTCCTCCTCTTACACACCTGTCAAGAGAGGAAACGGTTACCTAGCAACCAGCGTGGCATCCGCTCTTTCTCCTCTCCTCGAGGTGCAGGGCTGACAGTGGGACAGAGAGAGGAAAAGCTGTTATCTAGAAAAAAACTGAGTATGTCTGTCTGTCTCTCTCCTATCTATCTATTTCTCTCTCTCTAGCCTTCTATATATCTATCTCTGTCTCTCTCTCAGTGGCTTCCTGCACAGGGAGATCAGAGTATTTATATTATTGGTTTCAATAGATACACGTCTTATGAATAAACGGAAATCATGGTGGGGCCTATTTGACAGCTTCCATCTCCAAATAATGTGTAAGCACCGAGCCTGCATGTGGCGTAATTAATGACAAGCGTTAGTGTACGTGAAGATCAGAAGACGTGATTTCGACTGATTAATTATTGAAGGCTGTAAATAAGTAAATTTTGATCACCTTATTTATTAATATCTGTCTCAAATTCGTAATTCGCAAATGACTTCAAAGGCACACATGTGCCATATTTGCACGGCATTGCAAGCAGAAGTGTAGATAAGCGGCCTGGATTATGTAAGCTTCAGCTGTCCTTAGTGTTACACACCACGGCTCGTTTCCTCCGCTTGCACAAATGGCGGAGTGGGAGCTAGTTGTCTAGCAACCAGCGCAGTGTCCTTGCACCCTCCCTCTAGGTGTCGACCGTGTGGAAGGGGAGGAGTAGATTGTGTCACTCCACCCCCTGCACCATTCAGGCTGCCCCTTCTCTGTCTTCCCTACTGTGGACACACTACCCATTTGATAACCACCCGCGCCTGCTCTCAGCTGATCAAGTGCAGGCAGGATATTCAAAATTCAACTTGCATTCATTGTCATATTATTTTCTGTTTCAAAGTGTTTGGGTTGTCTTGCTTTNGCAGGATATTCAAAATTCAACTTGCATTCATTGTCATATTATTTTCTGTTTCAAAGTGTTTGGGTTGTCTTGCTTTTAGTGTCCGATTACAATCAATTATATATCCTACTTGGTGATGTTATATTCTTGATATATGCAATTTCTTTTATATATTATTTACAATAATGCTAATACATGTAATACTTTTTTATAAATTTAAATTTGTATTCCGTTTATAAAATACATTTTATTCACAGATAACGTAAACTCTCTTTATACTCAACATGAAGTTTGATAAGTTAAAAGTTGTATTTTAATGATTTACATGTCATATCCTCATCAACTGAAATTCTGAATGTATGGAAATTTTTTGATAGTCCCCCGGAAAATGGTAGATAGAGAGTTTGCTGTATATTATATGAAATTACAGGGAACCCTATGTTTAGCAGACTAATTGGGAAGAGGAATAGTCCGGTAAACCAGAAAGTCCGGTAAATGGCAAAGTTCCAAAAAATCTACATGTTTGAATATTTAATTGTGTTACTTTAGCGATAAATGTTTTCAATTTGGCAAACATGTTTGTGCAGCCCGAAGGGACGATGAACCACAATTATTTCCGGTAACTTACGATCGACCATAAGCTCTCCCAAAGGAAATGAAGGAACAACGTGAGCTTGTGTACTTAACATATGTTATGGGTCTCTGCTGATTAGTAGGTATTTGCGGTGAGCATGTCAACTTGCACTGTGATGTTCTTTTGTTTTTTTTTTATTATTTCGTACTCTCAACTTGTTATCATTTCCACTCCTGTGCTTTTATTTTCTATTTTTTATAACTTCCTCGGGCTTAGATGACAATCTGGAAACGGAAAGAGGCGGCATATTGCCATTTTCCCTGCTGTCAACGTCAACGTGTGACAGTTAGTTACCGGACTTACACNCCCTGCTGTCAACGTCAACGTGTGACAGTTAGTTACCGGACTTACACATGCACCACTGGCACATTTTTTCTTAGAAATGAGAAAAGTGCAGGTCCTGGTCGCCCCATAGCGGCTAAAAGACGATAGCAGGCTCACTGCATATGTATGTAATGTGAATAGCGGTACCATCTGCCTTGTAACGGCCCATGTTACATTTGACCACATTATGTAAGCTCACACGGTACGTGCTGACCTTGATGTTCCGGTCCTGTTATTGATTGCCCACCTGTTTGTTCTTTCTCATGCACCTCACACAGCTGCATCACATCAGGCAGACATTCGCTTTCTATCATCACCCTCTTTAAAACTCATTTTCAGAACTTTTCCCACTATTCAATAAATTGTGGCATTTCGAGGGCAGTGATTTGGCACACAGTCTTGCCACTTAAACATCTGCTTCTATTACTTCTCTTGAGGGGGAAGCCGTTTCACACAACAAACATGCACAATGGTTAACTTAAATGCGGGATTGACTATGAGAAGTCGCACGTGGTATTTCCCTGAAAACATAGACTGTTTTACGTGAGAAACACCATGCTCAATGACCATATAACCACACCGGCACAATTCTAAAAATAATTTCCTTCCCCCTGCCTTTCAAGTAATTTCTCTTATCTCGCCGGTGTAGAGCAACAAAGCATTTCACGTCCTCCAAGCAGCAAGTAGATAAATTTATATAAACCATTTACAGTGTAAAATATAATCCAGTATCTACTTCTTTGAGATTACTGAAAAAAATGTTACTATTTAGGTGTAGTTAAGTACGATTCTGTTGAAAATGAATATCCTCCCGTGAAAGGTAACGAACAACAAAACCACATAATTTTATTTGTGAAAAATACGTATTAAGTGTTCTTGGATTATTTTTTGTATACTGTTTTATCATGAAAACATTCTGCTCACTCTTAACTAGCAAAGTTGTGTAAAGACGTGTTAAAACACGCTGGACTGAAACTCTTGCACATGTGTATTACCTTAAGTTTGTTGTAAACAAAATAAAAAAGATCAGAATGACTCACTAATGGCAACATCTAGGTGTAAAAATTATATGGAAATGCAGTAATTCATAGGAATGTACATTGTACAACATACAAAATTTCTGCAGTAAACAGAAAGAGAGATATTGGGCAGGGTTCATTCACGAGTTATGCACACACATGCTACACAGGAAATGTTACGTGTGTCACAAATTATGGCCATGACTATAGAAAATTCACATAGCCAAGCCATTGCATGATTTAAAAAATAAGTTGTTTTTGAAATCTTGCAATGGCTCGGCTGTGGGCATCTTCTATAGCCNGCAGGATATTCAAAATTCAACTTGCATTCATTGTCATATTATTTTCTGTTTCAAAGTGTTTGGGTTGTCTTGCTTTAAGTGTCCGATTGCATTCAATTATATATCCTACTTGGTGATGTTATATTCTTGATATATGCAATTTATTTTATATATTATTTACAATAATGCTAATACATGTAATACTTTTTTATAAATTTAAATTTGTATTCCGTTTATCAAATACATTTTATTCACAGATAACGTAAACTCTCTTTATACTCAACATGAAGTTTGATAAGTTAAAAGATGTATTTTAATGATTTACATGTCATATCCTCATCAACTGAAATTCTGAATGTATGGAAATTTTTTGATAGTCCCCCGGAAAATGGTAGATAGAGAGTTTGCTCTATATTATATGAAATTACAGGAAACCCTATGTTTAGCTGACTAATTGGGAAGAGGTATAGTCCGGTAAATCAGAAAGTCCGGTAAATGGCAAAGTTTCAAAAAATCTACATGTTTGAATATTTAATTGTGTTACTTTAGCGTTAAATGTTTTAAATTTGGCAAACATGTTTGTGCAGCCCGGAGGGACGATGAACCACAATTATTTCTGGTAACTTACGATCGACCATAAGCTCTCCCAAAGGAAATGAAGGAACAACGTGAGCTTGTGTACTTAACATATGTTATGGGTCTCTGCTGATTAGTAGGTATTTGCGGTGAGCATGTCAACTTGCACTGTGATGTTCTTTTGTTTTATATTATTATTTCGTATTCTCAACTTGTTATCATTTCCGCTCCTGTGGTTTTCTTTTCTATTTTTTATAACTTCCTCGGGCTTAGATGACAATCTGGAAACGGAAAGAGGCGGCATATTGCACTTTTCCCTGCTGTCAACGTCAACGTGTGACAGNCACTTTTCCCTGCTGTCAACGTCAACGTGTGACAGTTAGTTACCGGACTTACACATGCACCACTGGCACATTTTTTCTTAGAAATGAGAAAAGTGCAGGTCCTGGTCGCCCCATAGCGGCAAAAAGACAATAGCAGGCACACTGCATATGTATGTAATGTGAATAGCGGTACCATCCGCCTTGTAACGGCCCATGTTACATTTGACCACATTATGTAAGCTCACACGGTACGTGCTGACCTTGATGTTCCGGTCCTGTTATTGATTGCCCACCTGTTTGTTCTTTCCCATGCGCCTCACACAGCTGCCAGACAGATAAAAATGCATCACATCAGGCAGACATTCGCTTTGTATCATCACCCTCTTTAAAACTAATTTTCAGAACTTTTCCCACTATTCAATAAATTGTGGCATTTCGAGGGCAGTGATTTGGCACACAGTCTTGCCACNAATTTTCAGAACTTTTCCCACTATTCAATAAATTGTGGCATTTCGAGGGCAGTGATTTGGCACACAGTCTTGCCACTTAAACATCTGCTTCTATTATTTCTCTTGAGGGGGAAGCCGTTTCACACAACAAACATGCACAATGGTTAACTTAAATGCGGGATTGACTATGAGAAGTCGCACGTGGTATTTCCCTGAAAACATAGACTGTTTTACGTGAGAAACACCATGCTCAATGACCATATAACNAGAAGTCGCACGTGGTATTTCCCTGAAAACATAGACTGTTTTACGTGAGAAACACCATGCTCAATGACCATATAACAACACCGTTGCACGATTCTAAAAATAATTTCCTTCCCCCTGCCTTTCAAGTAATTTCTCTTATCTCGCCGGTGTAGAGCAACAAAGCATTTCACGTCCTCCAAGCAGCAAGTAGATAAATTGATATAAACCATTTACAGTGTAAAATAAAATCCAGTATCTACTTCTTTGAGATTACTGAAAAAATGTTACTATTTAGGTGTAGTTAAGTACGATTCTGTTGAAAATGAATATCCTCCCGTGAAAGGTAACGAACAACAAAACGACATAATTTTATTTGTAAAAAATACGTATTAAGTGTTCTTTGATTATTTTTTGTATACTGTTTTCTCATGACAACTTTCTGCTCACTGTAAACTAGCAAAGTTGTGTAAAGACGTGTTAAAACACGCTGGACTGAAACTCTTGCACATGTGTATTACCTTAAGTTTGTTGTAAACAAAATAAAAAAGATCAGAATGACTCACTAATGGCAACATCTAGGTGTAAAAATTATATGGAAATGCAGTAGTTCATAGGAATGTACATTGTACAACATACAAAATTGCTGCAGTAAACAGAAAGAGAGATATTGGGCAGGGTTCATTCACGAGTTATGCACACACATGCTACACAGGAAATGTTACGTGTGTCACAAATTATGGTCATGACTATAGAAAATTCACATAGCCAAGCCATTGCATGATTTAAAAAATAGGTTTTTTTTTAAATCTTGCAATGGCTCGGCTGTGGGCATCTTCTATAGCCGTGACCGTAATTTGTGACACACGTAACATTTCCTGTGTTTGATTTTCTCTCTATGAGTGTGGGCATAACTCGTGAATGCATCCTCCCAATATCTCTATTTCCTTTTACTGCAGCAATTTTGTATGTTTTACAACAAAGCACATTCCTATAGTATCTCCATACCTAACACAGCTGTTCCCACAACTGGCAGTAGAATGACACTTTTCACGCCGTACTAGCGGCAAGTGGAATTATCGATAAAATAATTGTGACTTCAGATTGTGTACGATAAATACGAAGTCCACTGATTAGAGGTCAGATAATCCGAGGCATTACAGTAGTAATAAGTTTAAATAAACGTGAGTGAAATGAGCTGAATTTTCACATTACACTACAATTAATAATAACTTAAATTCTAAGTTAATTTCAAAAATAATAAAAAAATATATAATGAACTATAACAGCCCTTGACAAACCTTTAAATAGTGGCGTATGAATTTTGAGAGTCACTTAAATTGCATAACACAGGTGAAATAAACATTTTATAGTTGTGCCAAAATTATTTTGTGAATTTGAATTTTGTTGGGTTTTGCCACCTTGTCTATTGCACCACATGATACAGCATTATCTCATAACACATGATTATGACTGCAGGAAGAACTGCATTCCAACACATGGCATTTGATCAGTTTAATATCTTACGTGCAACACAACATATACTTTATTAATAATTTGACGTTAACACAAGAAATTAACATCTATTTTGTTGCATTTTCTGAAGCATCTCTTACCAAATTCTACTCATAGATTTGAAATGCCTTTATATAACCATGTATTTTAGCACTAATATTTTTTTTATGATGAGTGAAAGCTGACAACACACTGTACTAGAAAATATGTAATTGTACACTTGATATTATGTTGACACATTTGATTGATCGCTGTCTTTATATTGAACTATTGCGAGAACCTGTTGGTATGGCGACGAATGGACGCTGGTAAATGGAGATTACCTCAGTGCAGCAAACATGTAGGAAATCAACAGTGGGCTGAAGACTCACAAAGCTCGGATGTCAAAGTTTATATAGGCGTACATGCAAAAGTGTTCTTTGTGAACTTACCAAATATAAAAAAAAAAAAATAATTGTTTAGCTCAAAAATTTTTGATCAGTACAAATTTTGTCAACAAAATTTCTTATCAAAGNATTTTGTGAATTTGAATTTTGTTGGGTTTTGCCACCTTGTCTATTGCACCACATGATACAGCATTATCTCATAACACATGATTATGACTGCAGGAAGAACTGCATTCCAACACATGGCATTTGATCAGTTTAATATCTTACGTGCAACACAACATATACTTTATTAATAATTTGACGTTAACACAAGAAATGAACATCTATTTTGTTGCATTTTCTGAAGCATCTCTTACCAAATTCTACTCATAGATTTGAAATGCCTTTATATAACCATGTATTTTAGCACTTATATTTTTTTTATGATGAGTGAAAGCTGACAACACACTGTACTAGAAAATATGTAATTGTACACTTGATATTATGTTGACACATTTGATTGATCGCTGTCTTTATATTGAACTATTGCGAGAACCTGTTGGTATGGCGACGAATGGACGCTTGTAAATGGAGATTACCTCAGTGCAACAAACATGTAGGAAATCAACAGTGGGCTGAAGACTCACAAAGCTCGGATGTCAAAGTTTATATAGGCGTACATGCAAAAGTGTTCTTTGTGAACTTACCAAATATAAAAAAAAAAAATAATTGTTTAGCTCAAAAATTTTTGATCAGTACAAATTTTGTCAACAAAATTTCTTATCAAAGCTCTGATTATTTTTTCTTGGTTTTATTTACTGAATATTTCCACAATCCAAATATTTTTTATTGTTAGCCGTACTGCTTCTGTGTGTCACCTGCAAGATTCTCTCGTATTCCAAGAACTGTGTATGCCATTTGAGGGATGTGTATACTTACAGGGCTGGCCCATCTGCTTCACGGTGTCGTCACCAGCATGTGTCGAGATGTTGGGAACGTAACATAGATGTCATTGTTCTATTACAGGTGGCAGCAACAACAACCTTAGCACCCTCGCAATGGTTTTTATCCTGGTTGGGGTCGTCAAAGCAGTCTTCATTTGCTTTGCTCTAATGGCGGTTTGCTACAGGTACAGTTGTGTCTGCATACATGCAGCAGGTGCAACCATTGCTGTTGGTGAATTAAGAGGTTTATCATTGCACACTGGTAGTTTGTTACTTTGTATTCTGATTCCTTCAAAATTACTTTCTATGGATTCACACATTATTTTGGTTTTGTTATGTTCTTGTTTTTTTTACTTTTAGTGTAACAAATGGAATCCTAAATGTGTGAAACAGTTATCTCTCTTTGAGAGACTTTGATAATGCATAAATGGTTGTGAAAAATCCAAATATACAACTATAACGGCCTAAACCCTTTCTGCATATAATCACTAGATATGCTGCAAATGTCTCTGTTTTCTGTGTGCTTTTGCATTTATGTGTTTGCATTTTTGCAGGCCATGATTTTATTTGATTTTTCATTTCTCATTAATTTGGTAAGTAACTATATTATAAATGTTTTCGTAAATAGTTACACTATACAGAGATTCAGAGAGATCATTCTACCAGTGTGTGTGGGAACATTTTGTGTTACAAGCATAATGACTACTTTGAAACAGCTCTATTTCTCTCTGCTATAATTATTCTTATCTTTGTACTTGCATCTGTCTTGCTTGATGTTTGTCTGCAGTACACGGCTGTTACATAATATATGTGTGCCATTTCGGAATGCTTCACACTCAAGTACGCATCTTACTTAGCTGACTATTTTAAATCTGGTTTACAGTACGCCAACATTTATGCATCTTTAACTGTTGTATTTTAGTATAGTATGTATTGTACTTTATTGTAAGATAGTACATTTGCAGAATGTGTGTTTGTATTTGATTGTTCACACAATGTACATAGTAACATTGCTGTATGAAGAGAGTGCTTTGCTCCCATCACACTTCTTGATCATCCAGTATTCAGAATATTTTTTTTATTTTAATTCGTTCTACTTACTCTTTGTTGTATTATCTTCTTGGTGTTTGGTTCAGTTTCCTAAAATTGTGAGATAGTTCAATTAGTTATAATTAAAGTGGAATACCTAAGTTCTTCTTTTATAAACTAAAATTTGCTCATCTGATTTGTGTGTTTATTTTGAGTTCTTCTATAGTATTTTGTAAACAGCTATGAATGCCCACAATTTAATAACACAGAAGCTGTTAAACTATAAAAATTAATTGAATCCATAACAATTTTCATGTAAAATAATAAAGACACACGTTATTTGAGAGCTCCACAAAGTTGTGGTAACATGTAGGTTAGTTTAAGGGCCAGTTTGTAAGTGTTTTGAGCACAATCTCTTAACTTGCAGTAAACACTAGGGCGTTGGCCACTGCTTACTGACTGTGAGCAAACTTCACAGTTTAGTTGTTGTGACACTGTCGTGACAGGTCCTTGTAACACCTCTCAGGTCCCTGTAGAGCGTGTACGTACTTAAATCCAATCTTGGGACTCACAGCAACTCGCATGGCTGTGAACTCCTCCCTGTCACACCTGATCTACCAATGTGTCTTCCCTGTCGTGAGATAAGTACTGCCAACTGCACAGTGCTCTGTTGGTCTGACATGTAAAGGGTTGCTCCATGTTTCACTCACAGATCCTCTTGAGAATGTGTCCTTACAAATCCCCACAATTAGCAGGTATTACACCTAGCTGAATAAAATTTATATAACCGCTGAATTTTTTACGTGGCTATTATGTTGGTAATAAGCATGCGGCTGATCCTGCAGTGCAGTCACCTGCATTCTTTCTTTCTCTAGTTGTAGAGTCATGGTGGTGGTAACAATGGAACAGGCAGGCAAATGTAGCACAATATAGCAATTCGCTTCATCACCTCAGTCTATCATGTGAGTGATAATGGCCTTGCTGCCGACGTACCCCACAAACAAACCACTCACTCACTCATCTTAGTCCATCATGTGAGTGATAATGGCCTTGCTGCCGACGTACCCCACAAACAAACCACACACTCTATCACTCACTCACTCACTCACTCACTCACCTTAGTCCATCATGTGAGTGATAATGGCCTTGCTGCCGACGTACCCCACAAACAAACCACTCACTCACTCACTCACTCACTCACTCACCTCAATCCGACCAAATAATAATAATAATTTTTTTTTAATTTTTAATATTGCTTTGGTATAACCTGTTATTTGTATGAATTAATTTAGTGAACAATAATTGACAGCAAAGAAGAATATATTTTAGTGTTACCTGAATGTTAATATTTTTTTAATTATAACTGTAATCCAAAAAAAGAATTTTCATTGAAAATGGGTTATTTTACTTATATATCGACGTAGATGTGTTCCTGTTTTGTCAAATAAACATTACTTTACTGGTTTATAGTTATATTCATACCAGCTATTTTCAGGGTTCCAAATAAATAATTGCAGCAATAATGAATTTATATTTTGGTTTTAGTTTCTGTGACTGCAAAGTGTTATTTAAAAATTTGTTTATTTTAAATTAAGTATATAATTTTTAAAAACTCTAAATTTTTTGCATAAGTATTGTAGTGCTAATGTGAGAGCAAGAGAAGTGTGTGTGGGATAAGAGCACTTTCAGTTAGAATTAGAAATACATTATAGCAGCTTACAGTTGTCCTTTTGCAGTGGTCCTGTGGTTGGTGTCTGCTTTGCTGAGTTTGAAACTCTACAAATTGCAGTTGTTGAGTGTCTGTGTGTGTTTTTTTTTTACTGCAAAGTACGTGTGGCCACGTGCCAATGTAGTCTTGTAGTAAGTTGTGCTGTTTCTCGTTTTTTAAGGTAATGGTGTATGCAGGATAGTGTAATATTGCATCAATGTGTCTGCTCCCTTCTCTCTTCTCTGCCTGTCTTGTTCTATCTTTCCTTCTCTCTCTCGCTGTGTGCATGCTACGCCGTCTACCACCACGGGATGCCCGGCTCCACCCACGGTATCGACCATAACCGTTAATCGAACTGCACATAACCAAACTGCTACTAACCCGGCTGGACCGCCCTGGCGTCCGGACCCCACGTCTCATCTCGTCCACAACTGTGAGTTGCTCTTTTGATGTAATTTACGAACTGCGTGGTCGCCAACGTGCGTGCTGACTCGTGCGTGTGGCAACGACTTGCATCCCTCTAACCGTGCATGTCTGGTCGCAGAGAGCTACCACAGTACGAACACAGTGTTCTTGGTTGTGACTCTGATGTCGGTCGTAGGGGGGGTTTTCATAGTGTTTGCTCTGATGGCTTTATGCTACAGGTCAGTTGTAGTACACAAAAACTTCTCCCTGTGCCTCAGGTTAGTCAAGCCAAACAGAAGGTAGCTCTTCTCTCTCGCAACAACATTACCTTTTACATTACGTCACCTCTTATTTATTATTGTTTCTTCTTTGTTTTTGTTTCTTTTTTACAAAACCAAACTACTTATGCTCAGTAGTTTTAAATGGTTCCCTATTTCTCAGAGGAGTGTCAAAAATTTTACATATTTGGCAGCGTAAAACTGTATGGGGCGTTCATAAGTTTAAATGTATGTTAATACTTTGCAAACTATGTTGACTATCTTAATGAGCATGACATTCATTTCTCTTTATTGGGAAACATTTACAGGACCATAAACTGAATTTATTTGGTGATTTATTTTTGCTTTAGTTCCTACTCAAAACTTCTAGTTTAGTGTAGTATTATGGAAATATAATTTCGTTTGCAGTTTAGAAGCAGTATTAGTAAATATTTATTGGAAAAAATAATCTTCCTTGTAAATTCACTCTTTACAATCAATATTTTGAATCTTGGTATTTACTGCGCACCCTCTGAGATGTTCTGCAACATTTATTTTTAAATGCTAAATCACTGTAGTAAGCAAGTAAACATTCACTTGTTGTGAATATAATTTATTTGAGAAAGAGAGTAGCATCTTTAAGGGAAATATTATTATTCTTATTTGAGGGCACTTATTCATTTTAACTGCATGGATGCACTTCTGCATACAAGAGAAAACTAATAAATTTTAAACAGACACATATTAGCAATGAATTCAGTTTCAATGTCAAATACTTAGCATTCTGGTCACAGTGCAGTAGGCATTTTATGTTATGTACATTAGATGGACACCATGACTGTAACAAATATTGGGAGATGAGAATGTGTATAGATGGCTTACAAAGGTCCTTCATTGTATGGATGTCTGCGCTTTGTCACTGTGCTCTCTAGCTAGTTCTGTTGCTATGCTACTAATACAGAAAACATAAGTATTCACATGGCAGTNTGGATGTCTGTGCTTTGTCACTGTGCTCTCTAGCTAGTTCTGTTGCTATGCTACTAATACAGAAAACATAAGTATTCACATGGCAGTACTCGTAGATAGATACATGCAAAAGTCAGACAAACTCATTAATCACGTGGATGCGTGGTTGTGATGTTTCATCGGCTGCGCCATCTTATTCAGTCGNGTACTCGTAGATAGATACATGCAAAAGTCAGACAAACTCATTAATCACGTGGATGCGTGGTTGTGATGTTTCATCGGCTGCGCCATCTTATTCAGTCGGTGAGTGGTGATACACTGCAGTCTGTACATTGATGGTTTGCAGACCGTGAACCTTGCAGCGAGGAGGCGAACTAGGGTAGGGCACAACATTTTTAATGTGGCGGATGAGTTATCTAAAACACAAGATAACGCTTTAAACATAAGACAACTCCTCCTTCACTTTTCAAATTTCCTGCCTCACCATTATTCACGTATCAGTTGCTAGGTTCACTGTTTACCAACCATTGCTCAACAGACTGCAGTGTACAACAATTCACTGCCTGAATAAGTTGAAGTTGGCCCTGCCAGCGAAATATTGCATCAGTGTGGAAAATGTGATTGTCGGACTATTGTGTGTGTGTACCATCCTGTTAGTACTTATGTTTTCTGCCTCTTTTAAATCTGTTTTTCTTATTGCTCTGAGCCATAAACACCACCTCAAATAGGACAGCAGTGACTGAAAGTGTGTTTGCCACAAAAATGGCATTTCGTGTAACAGAGTGTAGACCCCTCACATTAAACTAGTGTCCAGCACGTATAGTTTTGTTCTATTATGTGCGTTTATTATCGTCATTATGAGCACTCGAGTGTCAAACCTTGATTTTACAGACACTCATGGTTCCTCCAAATTTGTCTGTATGATCGTGTTGTCTGTATGATCCTAAACGGGTGAATTTCGACCCATGTGGCCATCCTAAATACGAGAGTTTTGTCCAAACAGCATATTTTTCTTTGTTGCTTCATGAAGCCATATTCGCACATCTCTGGCAGAAAACTTTTTATTTTTATTTTGTGGAAATATAATTTATATATTAGAGTAATGTGTCCTCAGTAAATGATACCCCAGTTATGTAGAAAATAATTCTGGGAGAGTTAAAACCTACAAGAAGCAGGCCACAACTCTGCCCATGTTTACATTTCCCACAAGGAAATGAGACATTTGGCGTTAATGAAATTGTAATATTTAAACACACAGACATTTTCACTTCAAAACTTTGAATAAACCTAACATTTTCACAAAATATTTAATAATAAAAACTAAAGCTATTACAATCTAGAATAAAATGTCACGTCAGTTGCACATGAGGATTTCAAACATGTTATCAAAGAAAAATAAGAGATGCAGGTATAACATGTGTTAAACTCCAACTGGCTCATAAAGAAAATTCTGTGTAAAAAATGTACGTTAATGGGTAGTATTGAACAACAGAACAGCAGTTCAAACATCACAACATTTAAACAACAAATTGAATACAATTTGTTACTGCTTACCACTTAATATATATTATTTTTATGGGAAGATATGTGACAATAGTAGCGTGTGAGTAGTTTTCTGTATCATTTGGTTAACACACTGCATGGGCATTACGTATTTTCCGCCTATGACACGTAAAATAATGGAATATAGCGGCTTGGAAAAATGTTTGAACTATAGGTAGCTTATTTGCTAATTTTTAAAACACAGCAGAAGCATTATTTCTTTCAATGAAATAATAAAAAAAAGCACAGGAAGTAAATAAACACCCTGTGAGCACATGTCTTCATCCATTTGCTCTGTCATATCATATTTATGCATTTACAAACACTATTTGAACACATGCCTTCATCCATCTCCTGTGTCATTTCATAATTATACATTTATAAACACAATGTGAGCAGATGGCTTAATTCATTCGAGTGTAGTTCCATATTTATGCATTTATAAACACTATGTGAGCACATGCCTTCATTCATCTCCTGTGTCATTTCATAAATATGCATTTATAAACACAATCTGAATGCATGATTTCATCCATTCCTGTGTCATTTCATTTTTATGCCTTTGTAAACACCATGTGAGCACATGCCTTTAACACTCTCATGTCTTATTTCATATTTATTCTTTTAAAAACACCCTGGGATGTGACGCCTTCATCCATTCCTGTGTCAATTCATACTTATGCATTTATAAACATATTCACACTAAATGAGCAAATACCTTAATCCATTTCCTGTGCTATTTAATATTAATTAATTTATAAACTCCCTGTGAGCACATGCCTTCATCCATTCTTGTGTTAATTCAAATTTATTCATTTATGAACACTGTGAGAAGATTACTTCACCAATCTCTTGTATCATTTCATATTTTTGCATTTATAAACACCCTGTGAGCAGATGCCTTAGTTCATTGGAGTGTCATTTCATATTAATGCATATATAAACACCCTCTGAGCACATGCCTTCATCAATCTCCTGTGTAACTTCATTTTAATGCATTTATAAACACCCTGTAAGCCCATGCCTTCTATCAATCTCCTGTGTAATTTAATTTTTTTGCATTTATCAACACCCTGTGAGNAACACCCTGTAAGCCCATGCCTTCTATCAATCTCCTGTGTAATTTAATTTTTTTGCATTTATCAACACCCTGTGAGTCCATGTCTTCATCCATCTCCTTTGTCATTTCATAATTATGCATGAATGTAATGGCCTGCTTCTTGCTTCTACTCATGTTTTAATAAAATCGAAAAAAATGCGTAAAAAATAAAAATCTAAATGAAAGAGCTTAATGAAACTGTTTATAATGAAAAATCCTAATTGTAGCCAGTGCAGAAAAGCCAAAAATTTTAATAATTGTAGCACTGGACCATCAAAACCGTTAGCAACAACACACAGACACCTCAGGAATAATAATGGGAGCAAGATAAGTGAAATAGGCAATCGGGTTTGCCAGGTTGTTTTTGTTGAAGTCACCTTAATTGCCAATCTTTTGTGTCCCAATTGTTATACACTTTATAATAACTGCATTATTTCAATATTTTGTAAACTTTTCATATCAAATTTTATATGCATTAAAAACAAATTGTTTTAAATTTAAAAACGTACATAAAATTAAAAACAAATATTCTAAAAACGTAAACAATTCAGTGTTTTTCTTATTCATCTTCCATCATCTGCAGCGAGTAACAAGAGTCCCCTTCAAATGCATCCACAGCGGTCATAGTTACCAAAAATGTATCTTAGATATAAGAATTGATTATTTTTCTTACAATCACTATATATATATATATATATCAGTACTATGTATATTATTCCAAGTAGACCAAATATCGCAAATTCATTACAAAAATCGCTCAAATTTCGATAGTTGCATTTGTGAAATTTTTGATTGCAAATTTAGTCTTGAAGTTAGCTAAATGGTGACCTCGCCTGAGGCGAGTTAAAAATAGGAATGTAAAGATGATGTTAACTCCACAGCAAGAAAGCGGCACACAGCAACAATTTCACACAAATACCGCGATATAAAAACGATAGCAGACCTGGGCGCGGCTTACCTCCATAGGTTACCCGGTGCCATCTTACTCCAAACTGGAAGTAAATGTTGCCACCACTGGCCACTACAAGAACCCTGCTCCAAAAGCAGGAGGGACAAATGTCACAATTTTAAGTAAAATTACACACAATATATATTCTATTTAATATGGTCCAAATATCCCGCCCACCTTTAAATATCCATTTCAAAACTTAAGTAGCAGGCAGTGGGCACAGCTTCATGACTGGTTGGCTCAGTGTCCCTTGGGCAATGCATATGGTGGCAACACGAGCAATGTCATCGTGATGTTTGATGAAACATTCCAGTCACCACTGCAGTGGTGCAATTCTGTCATCCTTCAACAGGACGAGCTGATTAGTAACAAGTTGTAAACCTGGTTCTTGCCATTTTGTTCATTGGCTGTAGGGTATGTAGATAATCGCGATACCAACGCCGCCAGAAATCTTCATGAAGTCTCTCTGCCAGCTGCCAAAGNTCAACCTGGTTCTTGCCATTTTGTTCATTGCTGTAGGGTATGTAGATAATCGCGATACCAACGCCGCCAGAAATCTTCATGAAGTCTCTCTGCCAGCTGCCAAAGCTGAAATATGTTTAGGCTCACTTCACGAAGATCTCGTTATGACATGGCAACAAGGATTACCAACTTAAGGAAATGACCTGGGCTGAGTGTACTGAAGTTATTGCGAACCGAGCTTGGAGGGCACAGTGACCTCCATTTGCCGCCACCATATGCACCACCACGGTATAGAGTTATTCAAAAGTCAAGATCTGCTCCCCAATGACTGGCGAAATACATCTTGAATGACTTGACACCTGCCTCCCAACGCCCTCCAAAGTGAGAGGCAGCGGGCGGATTAAAACACCACTTTATTTCGAGAGGTGCAAAGGCAGATACAACAGCGTCCTGGTACAAGGGTGAGCGAAGCAGCCTTTGCAGTTCAATCAGTTGGTTGTGGACAATGACAAAATTTGTCTCAATATCACTGTAAATGTCAAATGATCTTCTGTGAGTCACAAAGTGTTGGTATGCAGCCAAGAAGACATGTGTAGATCAAATCAGATGCCAATTTCACACGAACGGCCTTGGTGGTACAGCAAAAAAAGTTGCATAAGTAGGCCTTCAACACTGGAGATTTACACACCGTACTTGACTTAATCAAAAAGGGCCCAGTATAGTTGACACCTGTCCTCACAAAGGGTTTAATCTGCGGCACTCTCATTAGAGGATGGCTTCGCATAAGCGGTGTGCAGTAAGATGGCTTCACTCTCCAAAAATGCAAATACTTGCGTAGTAGCCTAGTGATGACATGTCTATCTGATAAAATCCAAAATATTTCCCTGAAGATGCCCTGCATGGTCCGAATCCCAGAATGCTGATTTACCTCATGATGGTGGAGTATGATGTGCTCCATCAGTGGGTGGGTTTTGGGAAGCAATAGCGAGTGCCTTTGCTGCAATTGTAAGTCTGAGGTGATGGAAGTTACCCCTTCCTTAAACAGGCTAAATAATTTTGGATGACCATTGACTGTACCTGTAGAATCGATAGTACCTGTAGAATCCTTGGAACTCACTCTCTGTGACAAACGTTTTTCAAGTGTGATGCGGCAGTTATGAATAAATTAAAGTACAAAGGATATCAGATGAAGTAGTTTCATCAGAATGATAAAACAATGCATCAAATTTTCAATGTCTTAGGGCAACACAAATGTTCCCAGCATCTTAAACATTTGTTCGAGGATATCTGAATGCACCCCTTGTTGTGAGAGTCAGCCGGCCATTGATCATGGTTTTCCGGCAATTACGCCAGACCAGTTCACCACAGCAGATGATTTAGAAATTGCAATTGTAAGAGGCCACGAGATACACAATCGGTAGGATTGTACTCTGATGGTACATGCTTCCACCACGAGGATCTGATGATCTCCAGGATATCATTTACTCTGTTCACCATAAATGTCTTAAATTTGTGAGGATAAGAGTTAATTAATTCTAATACGACTTGTAAGTCTATCTAAGAAAACAATAGGTGAAAAACAGTTTATACTAGAGTACATTTCTGTCAAATGTTGGAGCAAACATTCCAACAGGAGCCCTACAAAGCTCCAGACGAGGTATGGACCGAGATTTGACAGGGGCAACCTTAGATTTGCCAGCTACCAAACGTGAAGTGACTCTTGCAGCACTAGTGACAAGCATGTAAACAACTGCAGCATAGCCTATTTATGAACTGTCAGAAAAACAATTAAGTTTGTAGGCTGAACACACGGGTCCTACAATTTTCCTGGTGATGACAATGTTTGACAGAAGTGGCAGCTCATCCTTGAACTGGGTCCACTTATGCAAAATATCCTGCACTAATTCCACTCCCTAATCAAAGTTTTCAGCCATAGGAGCCTTTTGAGAATATGCTAAACAGATATAACCAGTCAAGCTGGTCAAAGATTCTTACAACATCAGACCAGCTGACTTGCTTGGTGGCTACTCGGAAACTAGTGTGTATCTTATATGAGAAAGCATCAGTTGTTGGGCTCCACTGCAACACCAGCACCTTCAGAACGCAACATTGATGGGTGTCGGCCAGGCAATGGGATATCATGTCAAGTAGGTTTTTGTTCTGCGCTAGTCAGGGGCGCAGGTTCAAGGCGGAATCTTCTTGGGAGGCATCTGTACAAATGGGCAATGGCCTTCGCACTGGTCCCTTAAATAAAGTCAGTCGTGTCGCCCCCCACCAGGGCATACAGTCCATTAGAGTGAGGTGATTCCTCCGGGCGTCGGGGACAAGAAGGATGACTGCTTACCACTGGTGTTGGTACTCCCAGATACTCAATGACTCCGTCCCTTAAAAGTCGGCTTCGGCTGGAGCTGGTTGCTGGGAAAGCTATTCTCAGTCTTGTTTGGGTGTAGTCGGGTCTGCGGGCTTGCAGGAACCTGAACAGCCAACCCCGGCTGTGACGTCTTGAGGGTCTGCTCGGTTAGCGGTATAATTCCAAGTGGGAGAGTGACCCCACAGTGTAGAAGCTCTACGACTGGGTGAGCAGCTCTGGGAACCCTAATTGGTGGGCTAAAGCGGTTGGCATGGTGGGTAGTGAAGTGAGGCTCCAGTAGGTGCTGGGCAGCCTGTGTTCTCTCCTGGGGGGTTAAGCAGCTTAAAGCTGGTATGGGTTGATTACTAAGGGGACGACAAGATGGAAGAACAGCAGCCGTCCTCCATGTATTTCGCCTACTTCCTCGTCTGTGGGAGAACGTGATGAGCAGGAATGGTACTATGGTTTATCCTATAGAGTGCGGCAGGCAACCATCCCCTAGCTAGAGTGTGAGCCTGAAGTTCCTGGGTGTACCCTCGTCGGTTGGGCCTGGCACCCCCTCCGGAAAGTTATACGCTCTGGAGGGATTGGGTTAACTGACTTGGTTGTCCCAGATGCTTCAGCGTGTGTCTATTTAGTGGTTGGGGCTCTACCTTACATGCACACAAGGTATCTTCCCGTACTTGGTCCACAGTAAGGGTGGCCGTCGGCTTTGTTGTGTACGTGATGTGCTTGTAGTCCTGGTTAGGGGCTGCCCGCAGTCCTACCCTATGGTGGTAAACAGTTGCCAATACCACTGTTCCCTGCCGCTCCCTTCTAGGGTGATGCTTACCAGGTTGGGGGAAAGTGCAGATGTTCACTTCATAGCAAGGAAACAGAAGTTAGCTGGAATACGTGTTTTATTTTCACAAGAATAGAACACTGTGACCCATACTGTATCGTACATCTACACACACTATGTGTTAAACTGACTTTGTATAAGGCAAGACAGGTGAAGGGGCCTGTCGGTTTAAGAGCCTGGCTTGAAGAGCAGAGGAGAGCAACAATTAAGTAGCCGTGAAAACAACGAAACCCTTATTGCAGCTGTTAGTCCTGAAGGAACTTGGGGCATCACGTGTGGAGTTTGTGTCGGGTGGGGTGAACCTTGGCGGAAAGTGTCAGGGGTAGCGATGATTATTCGACTGCATTGGTAGAGAAGGCATCGGAGGTTGCAAGTGCTGATAGAACTCTGGAAGCTTTCGGGAGAGTCCTCGGGAGGACTGTGGCTGTAATAGAGAGCCTTAACACGACTGATGCTAAGGCGAGCTACTGGCATTTCTGCCAGGCGTCAGCCACTATATACCTTGGGCTGGAAGGTTCCTTTGTTTCTCGGGCGCTGCAGTTATCTTCGGCTGTTACCTCTCGGGCTCGGGTCGGGTGGCGACTCTGCTGTCATCTCTTGACGAGGTCGTTTGGTAGCTGTGCAGGCGGTATCCACCGCTTGCTTAGGGGCAAACTCTTGCTTGCCGGTGGTATCTTCTCGTCGGGTTAGCAAATGGTAGGGGCGGTGACGTGACTTCCTTTGACTATGTTGGCGCCGGCCTTGGATACAGCCATTAGGGGTTTGATCTCTCTCGAGACACGTGGTGCTCATGTGATGATGGAAAGTTGAAAAAAAATTGTTAATAGCTAGCATGACGCGTCAACATTACTGGTCCTATGAAAATGCCTCGGGAACCTCAACAGGGAGACAGTTCAGGAGGGCACGATGATTATTGACAAACTTCCCAAGTGTGAACCCCCCTGCTGCAAACAAAGATATAAATTCCTTTCTTATGGTCACTGCAGAACCCACTTAATCATAACCAGTGCGCATCATCAAAATAAACGCAGCAAGGTAACAACCTTTNCTGGAACCTCAACAGGGAGACAGTTCAGGAGGGCACGATGATTATTGACAAACTTCCCAAGTGTGAACCCCCCTGCTGCAAACAAAGATATAAATTCCTTTTTTATGGTCACTGCAGAACCCACTTAATCATAACCAGTGCGCATCATCAAAATAAACGCAGCAAGGTAACAACCTTTNTTATGGTCACTGCAGAACCCACTTAATCATAACCAGTGCGCATCATCAAAATAAACGCAGCAAGGTAACAACCTTTTTCATCTTCGGCTTACTGCTGCAGCACACGAAGGGCTTAATAAGGAGATGATGACATCCCATAGGTCGCAGTCTTTAAACGATAATCTACTACTGGTTCACTGTCATTTAAAAGCCACACTACGAGTTCAAACTCCTAATCACTACAACAAACTGAAGTTTTGGTATACATTTCTTTGATATCGGGCATGAAGACAACCTCATGCAACCTAACCTTCAACAGAACTTCAAAAATGTCATGTTGCAGTATTGGTCCTGTCAACAAGATATCATTCAATGACCGTCTATTTGCACTCTTCACTGATGCATCAAACACCGGCCGGAGCTTGGTGGTTGAACATTTCGGCATAACTTCACGATGATGTGGTACGCAAAATTATGGTATGGAGTGTATTTCTGTTTCAGAAACCCATTCCATATGCCCCATGTCTAGATAGTCTGTGGTAAACTCATTAAACATTCCCTTAAGAGTTTGGTCACCACCAAAACATTTCTCTAAATTAAGCAAATGGTTAATCGCTTGTGGCATGGAAGACCCCAGCTTAGAATCCACTAAACGAAAAGGCAACGACACAGTATACCTGCCATCGAGATCTCTGCAACGGCTTTCCACAAACAATCTCTCGCACTGAACTTCTGTGGTAGATCTATACTTTTGTGGTGGGAATTCTTTCACTTCACAAAAATGCTGCACGGTATCCTCTAAAGGACATGTCAGCATTGACACACAATATGATGCTGAGGGACATGACGACTGTTCAGAAGCAACCCATCCCATCAAAATCGAGCCCAAGAAAAAATTAAAGTAGTACAGGATAACCGTCAGTTTTACCTCCAGTTAACAACCATGGTTTCAAGTCTGCAAGAGAACTGCACAAGCAGAGGTGGCTCTGTACAACAGCTGTCGCGCCAATGACCTCGCTCACAAAATGTATGCTACAGATGGTAATTTTTTATGAATTTCTGCTGGGTTTTATTTTCATCATACGACACATTACGCAAAGGTAGAGTCGATAGATACAACCTGTATCGTTTTTTAGTGTTGCAGCTCTTAATTTTGTTTTATAATATACTTTCGAGGAATTTTTTTTCCTTTTATTTCCTTCCTTCCTCCACCCCTCCACAAACCCCCCTNTGTTTTATAATATACTTTCGAGGAATTTTTTTTCCTTTTATTTCCTTCCTTCCTCCACCCCTCCACAAACCCCCCTTCCCCTCCATCATTGTTAAAAAAAAAATCTGTCCATACGAATAAGGTGTCTGTTTGAAACCGGTACCCTGCGAGCAAAGTTTATGTGTATTTGCATTAGTAATTTGAAACCAGCTAGTTCCACGAGACTTAGCTCTGGAAATCTTAACTTACACTAGTACAACTAGCTGCGAGATATGAAGCCATGTGTAGTTGATCTGTACCTAGTCATTTGATTAACAGTTAGCTTTGCGGGAAAATGTCTGATATTGTGGTGGTATACCTACAAGTAGAAAATTTTTTCAAGCAATGTGTGGTTTTTGGAATCCTATCCTGTTTCTTTTTCCATGCAGGTTTGTGAGTGACTGGTGTATATAACAAGGACAGCGCAATACCACATTTTCATGATACTCGACACAATATTTTTCTCGATACCAAATTAAAATTGCCAGCAACACAAAACGNTGTTTTATAATATACTTTCGAGGAATTTTTTTTCCTTTTATTTCCTTCCTTCCTCCACCCCTCCACAAACCCCCCTCCCCCTCCATCATTGTTAAAAAAAAAATCTGTCCATACGAATAAGGTGTCTGTTTGAAACCGGTACCCTGCGAACAAAGTTTATGTGTATTTGCATTAGTAATTTGAAACCAGCTAGTTCCACGAGACTTAGCTCTGGAAATCTTAACTTACACTAGTACAACTAGCTGCGAGATATGAAGCCATGTGTAGTTGATCTGTACCTAGTCATTTGATTAACAGTTAGCTTTGCAGGAAAATGTCTGATATTGTGGTGGTATACCTACAAGTAGAAAATTTTTTCAAGCAATGTGTGGTTTTTGGAATCCTATCCTGTTTCTTTTTCCATACAGGTTTGTGAGTGACTGGTGTATATAACAAGGACAGCACAATACCACATTTTCATGATACTCGACACAATATTTTTCTCGATACCAAATTAAAATTGCCAGCAACACAAAACGNGCAATACCACATTTTCATGATACTCGACACAATATTTTTCTCGATACCAAATTAAAATTGCCAGCAACACAAAACGACTTGACAAAGAAAATTACTCATTTTAGTATACAATATTGTTAACAGACACTGAAACTGTAAATAAACCCACATTACACTTGAAACAAATGGTGGATGAATTGTAACTGAAATGTTCTAAACCAATTATAAGCCTGTAACACCATCTCCTTTGATTCTATAGAATCTCATTTCTACGGTGAACACTGTAATGAATCTTTAAGGAAAATAATAGCTCAACAAACGCTTTTTTATGTGATTTAAAATTTTTTAAATTTTATTTTGTGGCGTTAAGTAAAATACCGTAATTTTTGTTTACTAAAACGTCGGATAACCGATAGTGTATTGAGTGACAAGAGCGACCAACAATGCTACTGTTTATTCTTTCCGTCCAGTCCAGCGCTCGGCGCAAGGTGCTTCCTCCTCTTACGCATGACTGGTGGGAGGGGATGTGGTTGCCTAGCAACTAGAGTCGCGTCCTCTTATTCTCTCTCTCTAGGTTAGAGGATGTCGGCTACCCTAGGATATGCTGGACTGTAGTTTGTGAAGGAAGGTCTCCATGTCGCTTCCTTGTACACGCCTGGTAAGAGGGGAAATGGTTGCTTAGCAACTAGAGAGGCGTCCTCGTATTCTCTCTCTAGGTTGGAGGATCTCGGCTAACCTCGGGTATGCTCAGCTGTAGTTTGTGAAGGCAGGTCTCCATGTCGCTTCCTTGTACACGCCTGGTAAGAGGGGAAATGGTTGCTTAGCAACTAGAGAGGCGTCCTCGTATTCTCTCTCTAGGTTGGAGGATCTCGGCTAACCTCGGGTATGCTAAGCTGCAGTTTGTGAAGGCAGGTCTCCATGTCGCTTCCTTGTACATGCCTGGTAAGAGGGGAAATGGTTGCTTAGCAACTAGAGAGGCGTCCTCGTATTCTCTCTCTATGTTTGAGGATGTCGGCTACCCTCGGATATGCTCGGCTGTAGTTTGTCAAGGCCAGTTTCAATGTCGCTTCCTCCCCTTACACGCCTGGTGAGAGGGGAAGGGGTTGCCTAGCAACTACCACTCCACCCTTCCCACTTTAGTTTCTTCTTGAGGTACAACTCGCCATAGTACTTCCATTNGTGGCAGGTGAGGTACAACTCGCCATAGTACTTCCATTCCAGCTTCTCTTATTCCCCTCCTGGCTGTTTCATGTGTTGTGACACGGCTGGAGCTGCAAATTATTTGTAGCTAGGTTTCCAATTTTCGGTATTTAAAAATTTTTGTGTGACTGTTACATTAATTAAGCAATAAAACACGGAATGCAAATATTATGGGAATTTTGTGATATTCTGCTTCATGAAAAAAAAATCAGCATAATGTGAAAATTCAAGACTTTCGGATGTTCTCATGTGACACTCGATACTATAAATTATTGATGGTATCTAGGTATTACAGCATTCAAGGACCCCATCCCTGTTCATAACTACACACATTGCTGTTTCCAGCGTCATACGAGGTACTCTTTAGTAGTTTTTTGAAGTGCTGTAAGTACTTCTGGAAATATTTTCATCATGATAGCTAAATCAACTTTGTTATAGGCATATGTTCATTCAACTTCAAAGAAGTGCATCTATACAGTATGTATTATATCTAAATCTTTGAGATGCAGATTTGTATTCCATGTGGTATTGTCTCTCTTTCTCTTTATTTGAATAAATTATTAAAATTGCAGGCAATTAAGGTATTACGAACTATCGTATATTGCATATTTATTGGAAAATGTTATGTTTTGATGGTGAGCAGAACTTACAGGGAATATTTAAAAGTTACTGACATAGGTATTAAGGCCTCCCCCACTTCCTCAAGTAGTTGACTTTGTAGAAGTGCACTGGTTCGTGTGTCAGTTGTAGATTCCTGCACTTGTGACCCCTTGATGTTTGACACATAGCAGCACTTGCACTGAAGCTGATCACACGTTACTAACTTGCATAGCAGACTGCGGTCATACATGTTATAAATGTCATACATCTTGTATATGCATGCAATGTACTAGGCATCACCGACAACACATTATGTACGTACTTTATGGCGTAATGAAGATGGTCTATATTTGGTTTTGTGACAATATCATTAATGTTCACTTCAAATTACTTTATTTCATACCTTAGAATCTCAGCATTATTGCGTACGTTATAAGAGCATTTCCTTCACAGTCAATTTGAAAAACAATTTTGTAATTTATTAAATAAAAAACTATTTAACTGCACACACCTTTTTAGTAGCAACGTAAATTAGTTTTGTGAGGTATGCACAATCTCTCATCAAGGCTTTTTACTCCAAATTAATAATGTAACATCACTGCCTGTTGTATTGCTTTTACCCTGTCTTTGTATTTTTTTAAATTTTTTTCATCCGTGAGTGCGGAAACACACAGGTAGAAATTATTATTTATATAAATGTTCTTCCAAAAACCCTACACTTGTTATTGTTTACCAGTATGCGAATCTCGAAAAATAATAGCCAAGACTTTTATAAACGTGGATGTTGTCTGAAATTGTATTTGGTACAGATTTTATTTAAGTAGCAACAGAAGGACATGCATACAAAATATTATTACTGTCAGGTTTCCCACAGTGGAGAAACACTCTGCAAAGTCAAGTGATGAAATGCCACTGTACTCGCATGTCTAACACTATAGTTCACAATGTCTCTTTGACTCCAATTACACACTACTTTAGAGTCTATCCACCATAGGGTGCCTTTCAAAACTATCAAAACATCATAAGCATTTGTGTTACTTATTTTGGGGTTTACTTAAATGAGAAAATATATTTTTGGCTTCCTATGTACTAGGTGTATACACTTTTTTGACAATTATTCAGTGAAACTTTTCAAAAATGCAATGCAACAATGAATAGTGCAAGTGCGACAGCGTGTTAGATGCGTTGGCGTCACCTTAATAAACGCTGTAGATGGTCTGTGAGTGCGTCTGCATGCCTCTCTTCAGTTCGATGGTGGTCTGGGAAATATCACGCTGCTTCTTACTGTACATTTTTGTTTATGTGCGTGCCCGCGTGGTTTCTTGGTGAACAGCAGAACTTAAGTTCAAGCTCGAGAATTAATTACATAGGTACTTGGAAAGCATTTGTGCTGCTGGAAAATAGTTTAACCAAATTTACAGTTAAATGGTTCGCAAACCCTTGTTGTTTTTTAACCCTCCATATCTCTTTGTAGTATATATTAATTAGATTTTTTTGCTATATTAAATGTTAAAGAAGAAAAATTTTAACACTTTCTCTAGAGTTATTTAGTTATTTACGTTGCCCTTCAGAACAGAAGTAACTTATAAAATATTAACATACACGTACATGTGTTACGATTAATGTTTTATACAACTGAAATATGTAAAAATGGTTAAGAACATGTGTTACCTACTCATGTGCAAATTCTGCCACTAGTAAACAGTTAAATGAGTGTTTATGTCAATAGCTCATGTTAAAGTGTATGCAACTATGGACATGCACTATTTTTCAAATGTTGATTTCAAAAGTGTCTAATGAATTGTGAACAGTCTGCATGTGTTAATAGTTTGGTTCTTCTCTCTCTACTGAAGAGTATGGTAAATAGTTAAAGTACTAAAGAGATGTTTCCTACAGTTTTCCTTCTTAAATGTTAATGGCAAAAAATTCAAAGAATCCATTGTAACATGTGAGACAGACTTAATTAAAAAAAAAAGATTTTAACGAATACAAGTGTTTTTATAACNAAAGAATCCATTGTAACATGTGAGACAGACTTAATTAAAAAAAAAAGATTTTAACGAATACAAGTGTTTTTATAACTTTTATTTGATTATAAACTGCTGCAAACAATTTTTGAATAAAGAAATATAACTTTAAAATTGATTAGTCTTCAAATAATTAAGTTAATTAACACAGTTCTGGAATTAAATCCTTGAGAAAAAGTTTTGTTTCTCAAAACAGCATATAAATTACATTTTTTGAGCTTATTTTTCTATCTTTTTATTGTACTTTGAAATGCTCCATAAAGTTTTAGCCATTATNAAAGAATCCATTGTAACATGTGAGACAGACTTAATTAAAAAAAAAAGATTTTAACGAATACAAGTGTTTTTATAACGTTTATTTGATTATAAACTGCTGCAAACAATTTTTGAATAAAGAAATATAACTTTAAAATTGATTAGTCTTCAAATAATTAAGTTAATTAACACAGTTCTGGAATTAAATCCTTGAGAAAAAGTTTTGTTTCTCAAAACAGCATAGAAATTACATTTTTTGAGCTTATTTTTCTATCTTTTTATTGTACTTTGAAATGCTCCATAAAGTTTTAGCCATTATNTAAATTACATTTTTTGAGCTTATTTTTCTATCTTTTTATTGTACTTTGAAATGCTCCATAAAGTTTTAGCCATTATAATTTTGTTCCGGCAAATTATGTTTTATGAAGAAAAGTTTTCTTTACGCTTTATGTTTCATGGACAGCCTGATGTAAGTCATTTTTGTATGAACATAAAAAGAAGAGCTCTCGTCTGGAATTCTAGAAGCAAAAATAGTTAAGTCAGAATTCTTAATGCATGCGATAGTTTCTCCTAAGTTACTTGCCAAATAGTAATGAAACATACGAGCTCAGTAAGCCAGTGAGAGATGGATCGTTCGAGGATCATGTGTTATTTCCGATGAAAGTACTTAAGTTGTGCTGCTTGATCTTTTATAACATGTGTTTGCTTTGTAACAGTGTTGACAGTTGCAACGAATGCGACTTCACAAACATGTGTGTTATTGAATCCCTTCAAGGACAGGGTCTGTGTTCGCTGTGGTGATGTTTGTAAGTCTTGAGCAGCATCATTTTTTTNTTATTGAATCCCTTCAAGGACAGGGTCTGTGTTCGCTGTGGTGATGTTTGTAAGTCTTGAGCAGCATCATTTTTTTCTGGTTTGTTTTTCTCAAGTGTTTTCATAGCTACTGGTATTTTCATTGGTTATTTTGTAGTTTAGCTGTGCTTCTTGATTGATGTGTTCTTTTTTGTGTGTATGTTTTCCCATTGTGTGTGCTTCGNTGTGGTTTGTTTTTCTGAAGTGTTTTCATAGCTACTGGTATTTTGTAGTTTAGCTGTGCTTCTTGATTGATGTGTTCTTTTTTGTGTGTATGTTTTCCCATTGTGTGTGCTTCGTTGTCTGTGTTTGAAAATTATTTACATGTTAGTGACTGTAACGCTCTACTTTGATGCATCACTTGTGTGAACGGTTGTCAGTGTGCTTCTTAAGTTGCACTACTGTACTGAATACGGCATTCATTTCTTCAAATGTTGTCAGATACCGGTACTGCAATTGTTAGTCTTTACTTGTACATCATGTATTGTTTTTATGTTTGGTTTCAAAAAATTGTATCATAAAATTTTTTTCATTACTAATAGAAACATTTTAGTTTTCTGAATATCTTAATTAAGGTACACTTGAGTAAAAATGACAAGTAGGCTGCTAGGCTACCAATAGAATATGAAAACAAGGACAGAGACTCAAGCACTCAGTCTAGTACTTGTCGACAGGCACACGCACAAAGGACGACACATGTTTCATGTGATTGTGCAGTCGCAATGTTTTGTTGGCTAGGCCAGCTTTATCGAGCGGCAATTTGTAGGAAACTGCAATGTGGTGGAAGAATGCTGCTGGTAGTGAACCTAGCGGTCAGGCTAGGGTGTGGCGGGAAAATTGAAATGTTGTCGGTATAGCTGTTGGATATTGTTTTGGAGCTGTGATTATCTTATATTGAGGCCAGCCGGGGCTTCCTGGATTTTCTTATGAACTCTTAAGCTAACTCCCAGCATCTGAATGCTATTGCTTGAAGGTGGTAGGGCTCTCACAACTCTGGTACTGTAACAGGAATCAAAATCTTTGTTGTATGATGCTGCATGCGCTGCAACTGGTTTGTCCTGTAGGTTATTGATGTGACCAGCTATGGCTTGTTTGGTGTCTGCTCTGTGGCCATTCATTCTCTGCCTGTGTGTTGGTGGTGAGGCAGATGTATTTTGCACTACAGTGTTGCCACTGTAGCTTATAAATTAAATTTTCTGTTCCACAGTTGTATTAGCCTTGAATGCGGTATGTAAGGCTAGTGAGTCTGCTATTGAAAGAAGTTGGTGGGTGGATGGCACAGGAGGCACAGCATGAGCTATTGCAGGGGTGGGATCCTCTATGGGCGATAGTCTGGTTGGCATTTATGGTAGGTCTGGCGTTTGTGGTGAAGAAGCCAGAATTTTGTATTCAGAGTGGAGAATGGTTTTGAATTTACATAGGCCTTCATTATATTGGACCACCAGGAGTATATCAGAGTTTGTGTTCCGGTATTTGAGATGGCTTGCTGAATCTGTTTGTGGACGAGGAGCCTGGGGTAGTTCCTCTCCAGGAATACTCTGGCTGTTTTTAAACTGTTTGTTGAGATCACTGTTGGTGGAGCAGATACATTTGGTTCTGGTGGCAAGACTGTAGGGTAGGAATTTCTTGGCATGGTATGGGTGGTAGCTGTCGAAATGTAAGTGCTGGAGGTAGTTAGTGGGTTTGATGTGTACAGCAGTTTGAATTGTGCCATTGTGGATTGTCAGTTCAACATCCAGGAATATGACATGTGTTTTGGAGTATGACCAGGTGAACTTGAGTGAACTGTGTTTGTTTAAGTTGTTCAGGAAGTGAATTAGGCAGTCGTCAGTGGAAGTTCATATCATGATGATGTCGTCGATGAAATTCATCCAGCAGAGTGGTTGGGTTGTTTGATGACTGAGGAAGTTTTCTTCTAACCTGTCCATAAACAGATCGGTATATGATGGGGCCATATGTGAAGGCATCACTGTGCCTTTGACCTGAAGGTAGTGTGTGTCTTGAAATCTGAAGTTGGGGTTGCTGAGGGTTAACCTGGCTAGTTCGACAAGAAATGCTGTAGAAGGTGTGCTGTTTGGGGTCCTTGCTTAATGTTCTATAGCAAACAGTCCAGATGAGCAGGTGGTGTTGGTATACAGAGATGTGACATCTATGGCGACCATGTATGCATCTTGAGAAATGGTACCCAGCTGCCTCAAGCGTTCAGGGAAGTGTCCAGTGTCCTTGATGTAGGACGAAAGTTGCTTTACCCAAAGTTGAAGGTGGGCATCTACAAGGGCTGAGATTCTCTCAGTGGGGCTGCCAATCCCTGATACAATTGGACGTCCTGGAGGTAGACGTTGTTCCTTATGTATAGTTGGAAGTAGGTTTAGAACTGGTGTTTGGGTTTCTCTGGGGTGAGCAGTTTGATTAAAGTCTCAGATAAGTCTTGGAAGGAGCCCTGGGACTCAAGGATTTGGCTAATATGGCTGGAGAATCTGTTGGTTGGGTCTTCTCATAGAAATTTTTAGGTATAGGAATGTGTTCTTGAGTTAGTTCTCTGCGCCCAAATTTATCAGCTGCAGTGCCAACATTGTAATGCAGAATACATCATCCTCACCACTTACACACTCAGGCAGAGAATGAATGGCCATAGAGCAGACACCAAACAAGCCATAGCTTGACACATAAATAACCCACAGGACAAACCAGTTGCACCACATGCAACATCACACAACAAAGATTTTTACTCCTACTACAGCACCAGATTAATGAGTGTCCTACCACATTCAAGTAATAGCTCCTAACTCAGATGCTGGGAATTAGCTAATCAGTTCGTAAGAAAGTCCAGGCAGCCCCCAGGCCTCAATATAAGATAATCACGATTCTAAAACAATATCAAAAACATATATTTCGGCAACATTTTAATTTCCCCGCAGCACCCTAGTTTGCCACCTGGCCACCAGGTGCATTACCAACAGCCCCTTTCAAAACCCTGCAGTGTCCTACAAGTCACAGCCCAATGAAGCTGGTCTAGCCAGTGAAATGTTGCGACTGCACAACCTCGTCGAAAATGTGTCGTATTTTGTATGTGTGGCTGTTGACAAGTACTATATTGTGAGTACTTGAGCTTCTGTAATTTTTTTATATATTATTAAATGAAGTACATATAATCAAGGAAAATAGCTCAAGTGTTTCTTTTGATTGTACAGTTCATAATTGTGAACAGGTTTGTTAACATATTTATAGTACAAAGTTGTGTAAGAGGCACACAAAAAGGCAAATTCTTAAATTTTGGCACTACTGGAAGAAAATTGTGAAGGTGCTATAACGTTGATGTAATTTAGTGTGGCCATGGTATTAAGCGTTTCCAATTAAAAACTTGCGTTCTAAATTTATTGTTTAATGTCATAAAACAAAGCACATAGTATCAGCATTTAATTTTATGTTGAAGATGTGCTCATAATAGAAAATAACTTTGGAAACATGTACTTTGTCACAAAACTCCATAGACGTTTATTCACTTCAAGTATTGCTAAATTTCCTTTATTATGTAATTTTGCTTTCTGCCAAATAATATGTGTTGCAAAGATTGCAACTGAAAAATGACTGTTGAACCCCTGACATATGATATATTCGAATTTTTTTTTTTGAGTGGGAAAAGCACTTTTTTATTAATTTTAATAACACATATAAATTTTTTTTATTAACGTGTATAAATTATTTTTTTTAAGAGACAGCCGCTTTTATCACTGCATAGAACATTTACCAGTAATCGTTATGGTAAGAAGAAAACGTAGGAAGTAGCAACACTGCACTATAACCTGACTGTTGCATCTCTATTTATCTCCTTTATAACTAATTTTTCAGGAAATGTAAAAAAAAATTGGAATTAAAAAAGTTGACAATTTGAAGCAAATCAGACTAAAAATAATTTTGTTGCACCTTTTTCATCGCAGCATGTTGCATTTCTCTTGGCAATAACTGTATTGCAAGCAGTGTATATCTAACAATATATACCACCCCTCAGTCGCTTTAGATAATAGGTTTAACTTACTTGAGACAAGTGTTCGCAACTTATTGTGATGAAATATCTGAATTCATATAGAAAATAAGTTATTTTAAAAGTGTTGAGAAATATTAGGAAGATGCTATGTGGCAAAACCAAATAAGTGAATGGGCATACCAGTGAGTGAAGAAAAATGTAGGATATATTGGCAAACCTTACTCTGTAAGACAGGCGTATGATTTCTAATTAGCAATTACTAAGGCAACACCATAAGTTTGTCAAACCAACTTTCCTGCAATAGCAAATTCATTTACAATATACGCAACATGAGCAAAAAAATTGTTACCAGTTCTTTCAGCTCTGACACCAGTTAAGCAAATGAATTTTAGCTGACTTAAAATTTATTAACCTAATGCCAACTCGTTAACAATAACAACTTATAACCTATATCTGATGTTTCATTCATCATAACTACTACGTCGTCTGCTGACTGGAATTTATTTGATGGTGATTCCTCTACAACTTTAAAGATACCTTTAAAACTCTCATCCCGTAATAATTTCATCAACTTAATGCATTAAAATCCCGTGGGTTACCTTATCAAAAGCCTTCTCAAAGTCTATGAAGTCTGCTTCCCTTCATCTACTGCCTGCATTAAGTCCGCCAGCAACCCAGCCAGTTGCATCTCACCTGACCTAATACCATGTTGGTACCCCTGCAGCCAGTTCTCGCCATTCATAACCACACACTGTACTTCAAGTCTCTCCACATCACCTTTCCTGTACTCGATGTGAGACTCACAGACGTTTTACTGCCAGTACTTTTCCTTTCCTCCCCTTGCGTATGTACTGGTTAAAACTGTCAGTTCTTGATTCTATAACCTGCCATAGTTCCTGGGACAAGGCTCGTTATTGCAATTTGACCCAATTTCGACCCACCCCCGACCCTTCATTGCAAGATTTGCATAACAATTCTATATAGTCTGTTTTTTAACAGTTGTCGGGGCAAAACCACATATTATGCAGTAGATCTCTGATTTTACAAGTTGCCACTATTCTTGAGAATTGCATCATAAAATTTCTCTCTTTGTAAAATTGAAAGTGACGAATATTTGCTCGTAAAAATTTCAAAAATTTAATTTTGTTAGTTTTTCCTATGAAGTCCAAGTTAAATCTTCTCTGGCATAAAATCAACAAGTTTATTTAATACAATAGGCAGGTGACTTCTGAATTAAATCATGTGACCGAAGCATATACTTGACCAACCACACTTGCTCAAAACTTTTATAAACATTGAGCTGCATGTAAATTTTACTTAGTACGAAGTCCATTGTCAGTGACTTCTTGTAGGAAAACAAAAGAACTTGATTATTAATATTAATTTATTAAACTGATATCGTGGAAGTGTATATTGATATGGGGAACATGAGGAAGGGGTAATGGGGGAGGAGAAGAGAGGGAGAGAACAGGAAACAAGTGCACAGTGCAGGGATGTGTGTTGGGAGAGGAGAGAGATGTGGTAATGGTGAGAGGGGAGTAGGGGAGGGAGCAGAGAAGGGCAGAGTATGTGGAAAGGAAAGAAATGGAAGAGGGGAAGATACCATATCATTACCTACCATCTCAAAATTACAGTAAAACTCAAACTTATAAATTGTCTATACTTCCATAAAATTATATGGGGTCATCTACCACTTGCTATTTAGATCGGCAAGAAACTGTATTACTCTACTTGACCTTTGAATCAAAAATAAATAATCAACTGTCTCTTTACCTGTAAGAGGAACCTTAACTACTGGATCAAAATAAGACACTGCTATGGCACCAAATAAATAAATCAATAAACATCAGAAAGAGGTTTACTAACTACTAATAAATGAAAAAGATTTAAAAGTATAGTTTTGGGACAGTTTACTCTGCAATACTTCATAACACACATAGTTACACAAAATTAAAAGTTCAAAATTGCAATCAAAATTCAACAATAATACAATCTTCAATTAGAGAGATGGAAACAGGAAACTGTCTGGGACTAATTAAGCTTCAACAGTAATTGCTAGGATCTACTGCCTGCCTGATAGTGGCAATTACTGAAGCCATCGCTTCAACAAACCTACCACAGGTAGGGCAAACCAAATGAAACAAGTATAGTACACCATTATTTTATCTGTGCAGCAAGAACGTTGCCTACGTTCATCATATGCCATGATAACTTAAATTAACTTTTTTACTACAGTAAGATCATGACTAAAATAGGTTCTTAAAATCTATGCTGAGTTCATAAAAATAGAGTTAAACTGAGTTGAGTCTCCGAACCTAGAGAAACTAGCTGGCAGCTGAACGATACTTGTCCTTTGACGTCTACATACTGCCGCTACGACAGGATTCCTTCAAGCCTCTGACTTCTCTTCCACTGTACCGTGTTCCTTCGCTCAGTAATACCGCAACCAGAATGCCATTAGCATGCATCTCCACCTGTATCACCACGTGTATCTCCACCCAACTGATACTTATCATCAACGCTTCTCTCTTGCGTCCCACACTTGCCTGTGCAGTTGCTAGGCATTCTTGTGCGCTCTCTCACTCCCACCAGCCTCCGCGGCTACCTACCTTAGTACTTCCTAAGCCAACGAGTTCACGCACTACATCCTCGCAGGTTGGCTAGTCTCAGTCGCCACAGCTGCCTGCCTGGCTCGCATGTCAAGTCGGTCCAAGCACACATGCATACGTCAGCCACTCCGGCCGGCTGGATGGAAGTCCAGCTTAGAACGGCCTGTAGCTAATCTGTGTGCCATCCAAAACAAAACAAACTCAAGCCATTATGCTATAACCTCAACTCATAAATTACATTTCGAAAAATTAAGAAAGCAAAAATTATATCTTAGACACTGTCTAATTTCAAAGCCGCACTGTTAAAACAAAACTAACATTCTGAAAACCTGAAACCAACATAAATAAATAATAAACTGAGCTAGCATACTCGAAAAAAAGCAAAACCCAACAAATCAAAAAAGAGAAACAACTCACAGTGAAACATTAACAATTAAAAAATATAATTTTTTTATATTTTTGATATTGAAAGTTTATGAAGTGAAAAATATACGACACCCCTTTGTCGCCAAATAACGTGGAAACACCAAGCCCAAGCACCAAGTATCTCGTGACAAGTGGAGTGGAATCTTACAGGACAATCAAAATGTAGTTTGGAAATTATTGAGGTTAACTATTGTAAGTCATAAAAAATAAATAATAATGATTGTATTTATTTTCCACTGTCTCATAAATCACAGGTTTTTGCATGAAAAGTTATCAATTACTGGAAAAGACAAATCTCTATCAAACAACACACATATAATAATGGTGGAAATGCACATGCAAACATTTGGTATAGAAGGACATGCTTTAGCATGACCAACGTGACCTCATTTCCTCTCCTTACATGGCAGGTGAGGAGGGGTGCATGTTTTCTGTCCCCTCCATGTCTTGGCTGAATAGGTTAAAGTGGGGGGGGGAGGGGTTACTGGCGGTGTTGTGGTGTCTTATCTGACTCACTAGTGAGTAGTGCAGTGCTAGCAGAGGTATTGTTGTTGTTGAGAGATATTAGGGGCTCTTAACATTTGAGATCTTGAGAGCAGATGAGGGTGAAACGAGGTGAGAGTGGAACAGTGTAGGAATACAAGCGTGGGGGAAACAGGAGATCCCCGAGAAAACCCGCTGACCAGCGACATTGTCCGAAACCATTACCATTTGCGAAAATCTGGGAGTGACCCAGCCAGATATTGAACCCGGTTGGCTTTGGTGGGAGGCAAGCATGCTCGCAAAGATAATCAGAATGTTTGGCCAACAAACTGAATTTAAAAATACAGTACTTACTTTCAACCATTTTAAACACATTTTTCAATGGTTCCTTGACATACAGTTGTTATTTCAAGAAAGTTGCCATTCACTGGGTTGTATAATTGGAAGTTGACGTTTGCTTTAAAATAGACAGTTTCTTGGAGTCATATTACTTTAGAGACTACATGTATCTGAACTTCAAAAACTGTATGGTTGACAACATAATTTGATCATGAAATTATAACAATCCTTCCAAGAATATTGTGTAATAAAATATTTTTCTGTTCCATTGTAATATTTTAACGAGAGCATCTAAACCAAAGTACGATATTAGGTGACAGGGTCGTAGCCAAAAGGGGGAGTATAAGTTTGTAACACCCCTCCCACTATTTACCCATTAAGACGTCAACAATCAGTATTAAAATTATTAATAATTCTATAATTGTGATTTAAGCATGCAATTGCTGTTCTTTATAGTGCATTTGATTACACTGTAAGGTAATTTTTTCCTAAAATGGGTTATAGTTGTCGTCTCTGTCTTCACTTCAGCGAGTGTAAGCCCTCCTCCCCTTGAGAATTATCTGGCTACGCAACTGGTAGGTGAGTAACTGTTTTCATGGTTTAAACTTGATGCGCCGCAGCTGTGTCTGGGTTGTAGGTGTTAGCGCTGACGCCCTCAGCAGGAGCAAGGTAAGACTAAGTGTCTGGGAGAATGAGAGATGAACTCCTACCCAGCACGGAGCAGAAACCAGAGGATAATAGCGATGACGCTGCTACTCTGAAGAAATCAACACTCCAAGGAACCGTAGGTTGAGAGTGGAATAGAGGGAAGTGTACAAACGGAATGAGCTAACCATTTACTCTCACAACTTCACTTTGTTCCCTAACCAAGGTAAGATGGGACGGGACAGTAACTTATTTGTCAGCGTGGCTTAAATAACTTATACTTTGGTAAACACTACATAACTTGGTATTTGTATACAAGACAAAATTTTTAAAAACAAAAATTTTGTAAAAATAAATGTAGGTCGTTTATAAACATCACTGAATATGCTTAGCAATTTTTGCAACTATCACAGGTGACAAATCTATATTTTAAATTGTAACAATCTGCTTTCTGTTAGCATTTTTATTNTTTGCAACTATCACAGGTGACAAATCTATATTTTAAATTGTAACAATCTGCTTTCTGTTAGCATTTTTATTGGTTTCCGTTGTGTCACATACCCCTGGTAATGTCAACACTAACCACCGGAGTTAAATGAACTAGGTGCCTTGTTCTAGGTTCCATGAACTAGGTGCCTTGCTGGTAGTGCCTACACATATATGTGTATATATAGTTTGCCATTTACAGGTGAGGTAAGCAAGTAAAACCTACATGAACGTACCAAATCTCTTTGCGATATATGAAGGAAGATGAAAAGTCAGTCAATTTTGCTCAGATATTGCTGGAAACATTCCATGAGTAGAGACATACTGGCTGACAAATTCTATAATTATGTTGTGAACATTGCTGTACATAGACAATAACTATATTGTTCATGTTGTGTTGTATTCTGTTACGTTCAAGCATGGGCCATGATGTTGCAAGGCAAAGTTGTTAAACATTNTATTGTTCATGTTGTGTTGTATTCTGTTACGTTCAAGCATGGGCCATGATGTTGCAAGGCAAAGTTGTTAAACATTTCTGTTTCCTTAGTGTTGTTAAGCTGACACTTACAGACTGAGTTACTTCACACAACATTCACAATCTCTTATTCTTATAGCCTGTTTTTTAAATTGTGACTTCATTTTGTTACTTCATAAATGTCGAATATTCACATCTTTAAATATGGCTGTATCAGTAAACAGGGAAAAAATATTAATAAATGACACATGCTACATTATTTTGGTATGTTTCTCCAACTCCGTAATAGTGGATTTCGAAAATCNACACATGCTACATTATTTTGGTATGTTTCTCCAACTCCGTAATAGTGGATTTCGAAAATCTTTTGTTTGCCGTATATGGTACTACCAGGTGCTTTCGTGAGCTAGATCAGTCAGTAGAGGGTTAGCTTTTCCCACAAGTGACCAGTCCTCTCTTATGATCACAGCGCAAGCCACAGCCAAAGCAGTCGCACATTGAAACGCAGCCGTGTGTCTGCAAATCTTTCAGCACTTAACCGTACTTCAGCTGTTAATGGAAGACAATACCTCATTGTAGCTGCAGTGNCGTGTCTGCAAATCTTTCAGCACTTAACCGTACTTCAGCTGTTAATGGAAGACAATACCTCATTGTAGCTGCAGTGTTGTACTTACTTTATTACTTCTACTGTAAACACACTTTAATTTTAGTGAGCAAGCTGTGAGTAAGGAAATATATTGTAAATGCTTAATATCTGGCCAGTTAATGTAATGCTAACTTGTAACAGTGTGATTGTAATTACATGTAGAACTGCTCTTCAGCTCCATGTTGATAAAAACTTTATTTGGTTTCAATTTATTTTTATTTTCTTTTTTCTTTCTTTTTTTGGTTTTTGTTTACTTTTCTCACCAGAAGGAAGAGTACTATGCCGAAATATGACCCGCCTTATGTGAAAAAGCCCATTGTGAAGAAGTACCCGGGTAAAGGGCCTAGCCATAACCCGGAAGAAGCAGCGATGGAAAGCGCTAACAAGATTCTCACGTTTGGAAGCATGCCGTCCTATAGGTAAGGGTGTTAAACGCTGGAACTAGGAAACATCTTATGTGCCGCTTCTCTGAAGTTTGGTTCCAGCGAGTGTATCCTTCCTGTTGGTTCACTCATGAACCATATGTCGTTTTGTAAAAAAANGTATCCTTCCTGTTGGTTCACTCATGAACCATATGTCGTTTTGTAAAAAAAAATTCTGCTCACGATAATTTTTAATGTTCCTGAAGATCATACACTGGAGAGCCAAAAAAACTGGAACAGGCATGCGTATGCAAATAACAGAGGTGTGGAACCAATCAGCGTAAAGCGATGCGGTCGGCAGCGCCTATATAAGACAACAATCATCTGGTAAAGTTGCTAGATCAGTTACTGCTGCTACAATGGCAGGTTATCAAGATTTAAGTGAGTTTGAACGTGGTTTTATAGTCGGCACACGAGAGATGGGACATAGCATCTCCGAGGTAGCGATAAAATTTGGATTTTCGCGTACGACCAATTCACGAGTGCACCGTGAATATCAGGAAGTCGGTAAAACATCAAATCTTCGACATAGCTAAGGCCGGAAAAAGATCGTGAACGAACGGGACAAACAACGACTGAGGAGAATTACTAAACGTGATAGATGTGCAACCCTTTCTCAAATTGACGCAGATTTCAATGCTGGGGCATCAACAAGTGCCAGCATGCGGACTATTCAACGGACTATCATTGATATGGGCTTTTGGAGCCGAAGGCCCACTCCTATACCGGCAGGNTATCAGGAAGTCGGTAAAACATCAAATCTTCGACATAGCTAAGGCCGGAAAAAGATCGTGAACGAACGGGACAAACGACGACTAAGGAGAATCACTAAACGTGACAGATGTGCAACCCTTTCTCAAATTGGCGCAGATGTCAATGCTGGGGCATCAACAAGTGTCAGCATGCGGACTATTCAACGGACTATCATTGATATGGGCTTTTGGAGCCGAAGGCCCACTCCTATACCGGCAGGNTCAGCATGCGGACTATTCAACGGACTATCATTGATATGGGCTTTTGGAGCCGAAGGCCCACTCCTATACCGGCAGGTGTACCAGTTTTTTTGGCTCTTCAGTGTATTATTCAAAATCAATTGTACACTTGCATATTTGCACTTATTTTAAAACATATATGGATAATGTTGTCAAAATGAGGGGAATATATGGAATTGTGTGATGTTTGGCTAAAATATTTATGAAAGTGTTCCTTGAATTTCAACAAATTTGTGCAAGAAGTGCACATTTTTTCACATTCGTACGTGCACTCATATGTAAAGTGTTTCAGAACTCCTGTTATGAATTCCTAAGGCTTTTGCATTGGACTAAGCAGATAATGTTTTCACTTTGAACTCATATCCAAAAATGTAATATTCTACAAAGAAAACAAAATGAAATCAAGTTTTTAAATCTCTAGCCTCTGCTGGGCAAAAGGGCATTAGTAACATGAATTCAAATTTAGAAATATTTCCATTTATTGTATTATAATGGGACTGCATTTCCAGTCCTTTGTTCAGCGTTACTTTCTGGTCCAACACAGGAGCTGATTGATGTGATGTCTACACGCCATGTTGCACACTTTACTTGTAGTGCAGTATGTTTCTGGGGAAGGATTCTTTTCTAAACATTATATACTGAGTCATCTCAAAACATCTAGGAGTTCGTAATAGGAGTTTTGCAATATTTTGTATAAGAGGGAAGAAATAATTTATTACAACTGTTACCACACTTACAGGGTAACGTAAAAAAATAAGATAACCTCCTGTCTCACATTTCTATATTGGTGTAGATAAAAAAAATTTTGTTTCAACACTAATAATTTGGACATGTGGTTTAGCAGGATCATTTTATCTTGGTACTTTTAATAAAGGTTTAGCAATGCCAAATTATTTGCAGTTATTATAGAGTTTACATATATTACACCTCAGATGAATTTAAACGTAAGGATATCACACCCTATGTTTTTATAAGTACAGTGGACTCTTAACGTATCAAAAATGTAAGTACAGATAAGCCGTATCTACAGTTGATTTTCAGTGGCCCCGGCAAAATTTCTATATAAATAGTGATACAATTACTNGTACAGATAAGCCGTATCTACAGTTGATTTTCAGTGGCCCCGGCAAAATTTCTATATAAATAGTGATACAATTACTCGCTTTGATCAATTATCGGATATTGCGCCGATAAAAATATATTTTGGTCCCATCACTTGAGATTTCTTGCAACTATCTTTTTTAAGCTGGATGTTTATGCAAACATCTAGTAACTGGATGTAAAATATGTTAAACACACCGCCGTTTGTCACCACTATGATGCACTGGTGCGGTGCCCAGTTCAGCTGATGGTGTCGGCGACTGCGAGTCTCGNTAGTGTGCTGTATCTACGAAATTATGTAACATATTTAAATTAACTTTGTATATTCTATCTATGACAATAATTGAATGTGCTTATATTAGAACTTTTTGCCCTCCATTTATGAAGTTCGTGACATGATCAATGGAAGTTTTATGCCATATCTCGAGGACCAATCAACCGATATGCATACAGAGATTCTCCTTTGCAGGATATTTTTTGCAAAGTAGTGTCAGTTGAGTAAAGTGAACATTTTGTCATATTTGCGGAATAATTTGACTAATTTTTATAAAATTTTGTACACCTACAGAATGCCAAGTAAAGTAACATCACTTAAATGCGATCAGGCAATGATTTTAAAATGGCGGCCTGTAAATATTTTTATATGTTCGGCAAATCTATTTAACGATTTAATAATTTCAATCAAACTTTTCATGCTGACATAATATATTACAAATATTGTATACAGAGCCTTTTTTTAAGCAATTCTGTTAGATAGCCACATTTCAGAAAATGAATTTTTTATACCATATCTCAAAGACCAATGGACCGATTCCCTTAAAATTTTTCACATAAGTAGCATTATGGTAGGCCATGTAAACGCGTGCGTTTTAGTAGCTCACACACATATTTTCAAAATGATGGCCGAGTAAATATTTCAGGTTATTAAACCCTATCATTCAAAACATTAGACTGATTACATCNTATTTTCAAAATGATGGCCGAGTAAATATTTCAGGTTATTAAACCCTATCATTCAAAACATTAGACTGATTACATCCGAAGTTGATGTTGTGAATCCTACCTCGGCAATGCGGTTTATTGCGAGCTAGCTTAATTTTAAAAGTTTTTCTGAATTTTAATCCTAGGTAAATTACTCGTGTAGTTTAATTGCCTTCGTACTGTTTAACGTGTTTCTGGTTTCATCGTGAATGATATTGCTGTCAATGAGACTTCAATACCTACGTACCATCTAAGCTTTCAAAAACGTTACTAAAACTTATTTGCGCCAATGTAGAGGAAATAAGGCTCATTAGTTGTCAGTAACATGTTGTTTATTATACTTATTCTTCTCTGAAAGTGTGTTTTAAACCATAGCAACAATGCTCTACCTTTTCTGAAATGATTGTTGTATTAAAATGCTGTAGTTACCACTGAAAATGTTGAGGATACGGAACACACACAAAATTTGTTTATGCTATTCTCCATCACCATCACAATGCTTCCTTTAGTGTACGTGACCTTGAGGCAGCTAATATTGTTCACTTGGGATTCCCCTTAAGGTCATTAGGCTTCTTGTGTTCTTAATTGTTTGTAATTTCATTATATTTTTTCGTTTACTCTGGTTTGATTCACTCATGACACAGTTCTTAAATAATATGTGTAGCATAAGAAATGATATCAATGTATGCAGAGTTATGCAAGTGAGGGCGCAGTCTTAATTGTTGTTGTTATTCCAGTGAGATGTTTACTTGGCTTAAAAACAGTGCCATTAACTTAATAACTTCCATCTTGAATTGTTTTAATATATTCATCTATACTTTCTAATACTATAGTAATTTTGTTAGCAAAATTGTGCCAAGAAATGTTTTTTCCTGTCCAATGTTTCTCTCATGACACTAACAAAATAGTTATTCTCGGACTGTAACAAGGATGTGGTGACACGTCGCACCATTGTGAGCTCCTGTGCTCACATTCATCAGTATTTATTTAAAAGCCACTTTTTTTAATTGGATAGTGTGGTATTATGTGATACCAAAACGTAGGAATTTTGTTCTCTACTAAAAAAATGTAGTTTTATGCACCTTCTGAGTATGTCCAAACTGTATTCCATCGCTAACCAAGTGTTAAACAACGTTCGGGCTGTAACCTTGATGGTAGCCTGAACAATTCTGCAGCACAGATAATTCAAATTCTCCACAGATGTTTAATATGTGATACACTCATCCCTTCACAAAACCCCGTAGGAAGATGAACAGAGGGAAAAGATATGAGCGTGAAAGAAGTTAAGTACTTCTGCCAATCCACCATCTGGGCTATCACCTGTCCAGGAATTTATGCGCCTACATCATGGTGTGAGAAAATGGTTACAGAAGACAAATGAGGCACAGCCAAAATTCATAATGCCTAGATATTTTCTTGTATTCACTGTCCCCTGAACAAAATATACTTTATATATAATACACGCATTTTTGCATTTTGTAAGGATTTTTATGCTTAAAATATAAAATTAGTGTCTATTTAGTTTTTCACATGCTCAAATAATACAGTTACGAAGGTTAGTCATTGTTATTCTTTTGAAATTCGGCTGAAATATTTTGTAAAGTGTGCATTACACATAAGTTGATCTCAGACTTGGCCTACTCGTTTTTAGACAGTCATGGATGTATATACCAAGGAATACAGAGTTCCAAACTGGTGCATCAAACTCATTACGAAGTTCATGTGAATCCTTTTTCCACTTGCATTGCACATGTTCCACTTTCAGTGTTTTATACACAGGGGGACAAGCTGGGTACCCAGTTAACATTACAGTAGACTCCCTATATACCATTTTTAAGGGGACTGTCAAAAAATTTCCATACATGCCGGATTTCAGTATATGAGGGTTTTGATATGTACATCAACAAAATACAACTTCTGATCTTATTATACTTCATGTCGAGTATAATGAAAACTGTGCATTATCTGTTAATAAAGTTTAACTAGTTAACACAATTAACATTAATATTAGTATTACAGTAAATAATACACTAAAAACATTTCACCTCAAATCGTTAAAAATGTAATTTCTAAAAATACAGTTTATAATTTATTGCAATCTGCCACGGAATGCAAGCCAACCTAAAACTTTCAAACTCTCTGAAAATGGAAATAATATGACACCGAATGAAAGCTAAATTTTGAATGTCCCGTGCGCACTCAATCAGCTGAGAGTACACGAAGAGATTATCTGCCAGCCGTGTATTCTCAGCGGGCGAACTGCAAAGGAGAACACTGGGAGGGGAGAAACAATGCACCCCTCCTTGCCGCTAAATATTGGCGACTCCTTGCGCGCATGGCAAATGTCTGTTTTTTAAACTTACTTATTATATTTCACTACACAAAACCTTGTAATTTTGAAACAGAAATAAATGAATAAGGCAATTAAAATTTATTTCTTTGCAGTCTCCAATAATTAATTATTCAAAATCATGTCCTCAGATTTTCCGATGCACTTAAATCTGTCAGAAGTTACTCTGCACTCGGACTTGGTGCTTACCCACTATTAAACGACAAAAGGTGTCGAATAGGCCCTTATAGGATATCAGTTTATTCAAACNCGGACTTGGTGCTTACCCACTATTAAACGACAAAAGGTGTCGAATAGGCCCTTATAGGATATCAGTTTATTCAAACAACGAGTTCTATTGAAAAAGTCAATATAAATCCTTCAATATTTCCGCGAGAAGTTACTGGATATGAATTTTACTCTTGGTAATACAAGTCACTCGATGTTCAAACAATTTTTTGCGGCAAGGGAAGGTCACTTATATTATTCTGAGCATATCATTTCATTAGATAAGATGATGTCTATTGAGTGAAATAAATATTTATTTAAAAATCATGTTGATTTTATGCCAGATACAAAAAAAAAACCAACTTTATGGAAAAAAAAAAACCTTTAATCCCAAAAGAAAAAAAATTTTTGCAAATAATAAATCCTTGTTAAAACGTATTGCGTAACATTTTCACGTGAAACCATTTGCTTTGAAATACTNATTTTTGCAAATAATAAATCCTTGTTAAAACGTATTGCGTAACATTTTCACGTGAAACCATTTGCTTTGAAATACTAATGATGGTAGGAGCGACTATTTTGAGCTACAGATAATCTTGATAAAATTTCTACGTTTGCCAGGAGCACATTTTATTTGCACTGCGGTCTGGCATGTAAGGGTTGAAGGCAAGCTTGCAAAGCCGAGAGAGAGGACGCAATTTATTTTGTTAGACAACTGATTTCTCTCTCAAAAGCATATAAGGGAAGGAAGAAAGTTGCACTGCTGAGAGTGACAGAAAGAGTGATAAAGAGAATGCAAGGTTGCCACACTGTTTGCTAGGTAACAGCTTGCCTTCTCGTCAGGTGTGTAAGGGGAGGTAGCAAGTCAGACTTGCACTGCGCCACAGATGTGGGGGGAACAGGGANTGCCTTCTCGTCAGGTGTGTAAGGGGAGGTAGCAAGTCAGACTTGCACTGCGCCACAGATGTGGGGGGAACAGGGAGGAACACGCGCCGGTGAGCAGTGATAAAAGGCAGCGTGCGTGATGTATTTCACATCCAGTTACTAGACGTTTGCAGGAAATCTTAGGTGACAGAGCCTAAAGTTATTTTGATCGGTGCAATCGTCTGATAAACTATAAAAGCGGGTACCTTTATTATTATTATTCATATAAGTGTTTTTCCAGGACTACTGAAAATTAACCGTGGAAACGGCTGATCGGTACATGTTTTTTCTGTATATAGAGTTTCCACTGCATTTGTGATGGAAACATCATTCATTGTGACAGCCAACGTTAAAGTCAAGCTTTAATTCGGATTTCATGAGATTAACATATTTAATTTCCAGTAACTAGAGAATATAGAACACTTCTTTCGAGGCATCCACATCAGCAGCTTTAATTACTATATATATGCATATATGACGGCATCAGTGTCCAGTGTGTGTGTTCTAAAAAAATGCCATAAGTGTTACCANAGCACTTCTTTCGAGGCATCCACATCAGCAGCTTTATTACTATATATATGCATATATGACGGCATCAGTGTCCAGTGTGTGTGTTCTAAAAAAATGCCATAAGTGTTACCATCTTATGTAACCAGACGTCTAATGAATACAACAAAAGTCGTAAGTGTTGAATTCTGTTATAGCATAAGCAGGAAGCTTAATAAGCTGCCTTCTCTTGATCTACAAACATTTTTATTTCAATACAAAATTGTACGCTTTTAAAGTTTTTCCTTTATATAAGGCTGACATTTCTTGGGGCGTTTGAGAAATGTCATAACAGGGTTACGCTTTATTTATTTTACTAAATTGTTAAGATGGATATAGTGTATTTCTCATAGTGTTCCTTAACATTTTTCTTCTCTCTTATGGTATACTAACTGTACATGGACACGGCAGTTTGCAAACAAATAAGATTACCCATTTCACTCTGTACATAGGTAAATGTTTTGTATATTTACAATGACATGCAAAGTGAAAGTACTCCTGTAATATGCGTATGAAATTGCTTGTGTTTGCAATATAATTACAGTTGTTAGCTACAGGTTTGCATTTACGTGTTTTGTTGATGCAAACTTGGCCTTTGCAATCCTATAATGATTGGTCTGAACCTCTATATGTTACCTTCTAGCATGGCGCCCATGTTTCCTTATGTTAAGAGTGGTGTGTTGGGCTTTGCCAATAAGGAATGTAAGAATGTTAGGGTCACATCCAACTCGGGAATTATTGGAGGGAGGAGTCATAGACTCATTAAAGTCGGGAGGAAAGCATCCGTGTGTTGTAGTTGTCGGTGCAATCCTAGTACAGGCAGTCCTCTACTTTCATACACAATGTGTTCCTAAATTTGTGTATGAAAGTTGAAATGTATGAAAGTAGAACCCTTATTTTAATGTGATAAATGAGGTTCCGTTCCTAGATGGGGAAAAAAACTTACTAAACAAAAAAAAAATATTCAAACCAATATATTTACACACAAAGAAACAAGATCATGCATCAAAGTTATTTAAAAGTGTTTAAATATATAGCTAATAGTTCAAACAATTGAAAAGACATATTTTACACACACAAACATTTGACTAATTTTTCCAATCTTCAAACAAACTGAGAGCTTTGCATTGAATTATTGCAAGGCTGATAGGGATATTTTTCTGGTGTTGATCGTCTAACCACACTTTTAAAGACCGTTCCATCTCTTCCATCGCTACACCCCGCCGTTTTGAAATTATTTTAGAAGAAAGATTTCCCGAATTTATAACATAGTCCCTTATATTTCCTTTACTTTTTACAATAGAACGCACAGTGGATCGGCTCAGGTTGAAAGACCGTCCTATAGCCGCAAGTGATTTGCTACTTTCCGATTGCGCGATAATGTCTAATTTTGTTTGTACACTATTTACAACATGTTTTCTTTGTTTCTTACACACCGAGTCTTCATTACTTTCGTTTTTACGTTTGTTATTCATTGCGTGGTGTAATAATTATGTACGTGCGCCAATAGAATAAAAAAAAAAAAAACAATGGATATAAAATTAACCTCAAAGGAAACTAAAAACCATAATAAAAACAACGGAAGTTCTAAACAGGAGCGGCATAGCGCCATAGCGTAGTAACACATCAGACATACAACTGCATATTTGTTCAGTTATATCGGAAACATAGTTCCGTATATCCACACCAGAGGTCTCTACGTAGTATAAGTCAACTTTGCTGCAATATTATTTGCGAAGACAAAACCTACAGAATATAAACAATCCATATATCTTTGATGTTTACGTTTCTCGTGGAGGCATGCGCGCGATATTTTTGTTGGTTATGTACGAAAGAACGAAGCAAACACGCGAAAGTCGAATTTATGGTGTAAGAAACCAATGTACGAAAGCGCGAATTGTACGAAAGTCGAATGCGCGAAAGTAGAGGACTGCCTGTATCTGAATGTGATGACCCACCCATGACTGGAAAGACTGAATGGAACCTTTGACCTCACATCCTGCCCCCATCCATAACTCACCCACCTACTCACAAGAACCATCTGCCAGCCACTCCTCGGAAATTACTCTAAGACATGACCATCAATTATGTATCCAATCCATAGTCCCTCCCAAAGAGGATGGAGNGACTCCTCGGAAATTACTCTAAGACATGACCATCAATTATGTATCCAATCCATAGTCCCTCCCAAAGAGGATGGAGGGGCAAATCCTAGAGGAACACTGACTGAATTCTGATTTTCCAGCTGACGAATCACTTTATGATCTCAGACTGAGAGAGCTAGAACCAATGGAAACATGTAAGTGGCCAGCGCAGTTACATGTAATAACATATCTCTCCTTTCTCATTCATTTCTCAACCACTTTTCCAAAGTGCAAGGTTACCATGTGATGATNCATGTAATAACATATCTCTCCTTTCTCATTCATTTCTCAACCACTTTTCCAAAGTGCAAGGTTACCATGTGATGATAAGGGTGATGCAGAATATTGTGATTTACATGTGCCTAGACTTTCATGGGTGCAGGTAATAACTTGAGAAACTAACAGCGCTGCTTACAAGAGACGTGACAGTTGTATTCTACAGAGATCAATATATGATACTACAGCATTGTTGCCAAATTTCTAAATCTATACACAGAACCATATTGCTAGAATAACCAGCATTCCCTGAAAATATTGTACTCATATTGTTGTTCCACTCTGTGCCTCATTATTAATCAGAGAAGACGTGCAGGTGATTGCCCACCATTCTTATTTTATCATACAATCATCACATAAGCAGCTACGTTATAATATTTTCTTGAGTTGATGAAGTTATACTAACAGTTATAGTGTTTTATAAAACATTGTTTTATCTTATTTTAAAGTAAAGTAGTGGACATAAATGTATTTTTACTAAAACATCATTATGGCCAAGTTATAGCAAAAGACAAACTGGTGTGGTCAGTTAAGGTTAAATTCATTATTAAATACCTCAATATCTTAAATAATAAGGATCTTTAATAATATTAAACCATTTCATCATCTCTAACATATTACATACGTTTTCACAGTGATATGAAGTAATACTCTGAATAAAGGATGATAACAGGATTCAAAAATGACTGACATGCACTGTAAGAATTTTACTTTTAATTTTTATATGTATTTCTGTATAAATTAAAAATAAAATAAAATTAACATGTTACGATACAGCTCAAATTATTTTTACATTTTATTAGAATTAGAAGTTAAAGTATTTAGATGTAAAACACATCAGATCAACCAATTGTTGGATTGCAATGAAATTGCATCACACTACTGACACAACACACTCTGACATCAAGAAACTTTTTGCCTAAAACAAAACTTCATGCAAAAATATTTTTTTTTATTTGTAGGAGTTAGTATTTGAATTTAAAATTCCCATATTTTTTATCAAAGCATATGATCAACGTTATTTTCTAAATGAGTTGGTATTGTAGGCCCCGTTCACAATCAACATTGCGAACATAACTTGTGTAGCGTAAAGAAGTAAAAAACCTGTATGTGAGATTGCAACATCCACATTTATTATTTTGCATGGCTTGGCATCAAGATGGTAATCTCTGAATATTTTTAATGCCACCCAATGAGAACGTAAAACGTCATAAATAATGATAGCCAACTTACATAATTAAAAATTCTTGTGCTAGGAAAATTATTTTCCTATTAATTTCATATTCTCTGATTGGTCATACAAGGATTTTTTCTTTTACGTTAATGCAGGTTGTGGACAGACAAGTTCGCTTGTTATGCTGNCATGTAATAACATATCTCTCCTTTCTCATTCATTTCTCAACCACTTTTCCAAAGTGCAAGGTTACCATGTGATGATGAGGGTGATGCAGAATATTGTGATTTACATGTGCCTAGACTTTCATGGGTGCAGGTAATAACTTGAGAGACTTGTAAGCGCTGCTTACAAGAGACGTGACAGTTGTATTCTACAGAGATCAATATATGATACTACAGCATTGTTGCCAAATTTCTAAATCTATACACAGAACCATATTGCTAGAATAACCAGCATTCCCTGAAAATATTGTACTCATATTGTTGTTCCACTCCGTGCCTCATTATTAATCAGAGAAGACGTGCAGGTGATTGCCCACCATTCTTATTTTATCATACAATCATCACATAAGCAGCTACGTTATAATATTTTCTTGAGTTGATGAAGTTATACTAACAGTTATAGTGTTTTATAAAACATTGTTTTATCTTATTTTAAAGTAAAGTAGTGGACATAAATGTATTTTTACTAAAACATCATTATGGCCAAGTTATAGCAAAAGACAAACTGGTGTGGTCAGTTAAGGTTAAATTCATTATTAAATACCTCCATATCTTAAATAATAAGGATCTTTAATAATATTAAACCATTTCATCATCTCTAACATATTACATACGTTTTCACAGTGATATGAAATAATACTCTGAATAAAGGATGATAACAGGATTCAAAAATGACTGACATGCACTGTAAGAATTTTACTTTTAATTTTTATATGTATTTCTGTATAAATTAAAAATAAAATAAAATTAACATGTTACGATACAGCTCTAATTATTTTTACATTTTATTAGAATTAGAAGTTAAAGTATTTAGATGTAAAACACATCAGATCAACCAATTGTTGGATTGCAATGAAATTGCATCACACTACTCCTCTGACATCAAGAAACTTTTTGCCTAAAACAAAACTTCATGCAAAAATATTTTTTTTTATTTGTAGGAGTTAGTATTTGAATTTAAAATTCCCATATTTTTTATCAAAGCATATGATCAACGTTATTTTCTAAATGAGTTGGTATTGTAGGCCCCGTTCACAATCAACATTGCGAACATAACTTGTGTAGCGTAAAGAAGTAAAAAACCTGTATGTGAGATTGCAACATCCACATTTATTATTTTGCATGGCTTGGCATCAAGATGGTAATCTCTGAATATTTTTAATGCCACCCAATGAGAACGTAAAACGTCATAAATAAAGATAGCCAACTTACATAATTAAAAATTCTTGTGCTAGGAAAATTATTTCCTATTAATTTCATATTTTCTGATTGGTCATACAAGGATTTTTTCTTTTACGTTAATGCAGGTTGTGGACAGACAAGTTCGCTTGTTATGCTGNTTCTGATTGGTCATACAAGGATTTTTTCTTTTACGTTAATGCAGGTTGTGGACAGACAAGTTCGCTTGTTATGCTGTGTAAGTAATGTAATTTAAGTCAATTAGATTATGGATGGGGACTTAATCAAGTTATGAATGGTATTGTGTCACAAAAATATAAAATATCTAAAAATATAAAAAAAAGTAGGCTCCTGAACAGCCTTAAGAAGAAGCAATTTTTAGTTATGTAATTTGACTCTGGAAGTAAGATTGTGTATCTAAATATGAACTTTGAAATTCAGGGATATTTTGAAAGTTTGCAATAATGCTACTTTCTCTTCTTGAAAATTTCGACTTCCTGATTTTCTGTAAAAAATTATGGTGTTTTTTTCTTACAAATATTTTCTTTTGTGTGTTATATGGAGCTGGAGTATCTAAACTTGGTTTACTTTTCCTGTTTACGCAGAATTTATTACTAAGGGCTCCTTCATATGCAAGCCAAATGTAGGACTCATTCTGATATAGAGTTTTTCAGAGTTGCATGTAACATACACTCCAGTTCTAGAGCCTAATGGTCCAATTTCTAAAATATGATTCGGCAGAATAACAGTATACATTGTTGTTAGCGTTTCCTTCAGTCCCAGTTGATACGCATCGAAGAATTATATACACACCCTGTTTAGAGTAAAATTTCTGTCTGGTTCGAACTTGGAGTACACTGAATAATTGAATTGGAACTTCACTTTGAACAGATCGAGAGAAGACAGAAACAGAAGTGGAATGAGATAATCCAGTCCATGTGGCAAGGTGGACTTGCATGCGCAATGCTCACTCTGTTTATTCTAATCACCCAAATGGACTTAAATAAAAATATACAAGAATAAATGGTTGTCAAACTGAATAATTGTTCACAACATGCAGATATTTAGAAGTTTGAAATTAACTTGAAACATAGAAAACTGTAACGATGTTAAATCTTCGTTGTGCATGAGATACATCCGGTATATGAGTACAGTACTTGATATTCATGCTCTGCTAAATATTTTTGCATTATCGGTGCAGTCCTTTCATAAAGGAATATTGTTATATTTTTCGAAGCATTTGTGGACATATTGCAGATTCCTATCAACAAGGTAGCCAAGGACAATATAACGGAATATTTGCAAGTCTCCAAACGAACAAGAACATGATGCTCTCTCAGAAAATTCCTTTTTATTTACTTCACGTTTGACTTTTGACTTTCGTTAAAAATATTTTATACATCTTATATGAAAACCAACTTAGCGAGAATTTTGGTTCATGTTTTTTATGAGATGTAATCTCAATGTATTTGTGACCAGTTGTATCCTACTTCTTTCGGACATATTTACATATANATGTTTTTTATGAGATGTAATCTCAATGTATTTGTGACCAGTTGTATCCTACTTCTTTCGGACATATTTACATATAATGATAGATCACTGTCCTGATTAACCTGCCCTAGCTGGAATTTAATGTGTACCTAAAGTTAATATTTTGTGAGTTGTTTGGTCTGTGGTTCAAGCTCATCAAAAGTTATTTCTCGATTTTTTCTTCTATTACAGCTTTTGTACGCTTATTTACATTTCTATCCAGATTTGAAATTTCACTGTACACAGTGACATCCTTTATTCTTATTTCCAAGTTTGTTGTGTGTTGAGACGNAGTACAGTACTTGATATTCATGCTCTGCTAAATATTTTTGCATTATCGGTGCAGTCCTTTCATAAAGGAATATTGTTATATTTTTCGAAGCATTTGTGGACATATTGCAGATTCCTATCAACAAGGTAGCCAAGGACAATATAACGGAATATTTGCAAGTCTCCAAACGAACAAGAACATGATGCTCTCTCAGAAAATTCCTTTTTATTTACTTCACGTTTGACTTTTGACTTTCGTTAAAAATATTTTATACATCTTATATGAAAACCAACTTAGCGAGAATTTTGGTTCATGTTTTTTATGAGATGTAATCTCAATGTATTTGTGACCAGTTGTATCCTACTTCTTTCGGACATATTTACATATAGTGATAGATCACTGTGCTGATTAACCTGCCCTAGCTGGAGTTTAATGTGTACCTAAAGTTAATATTTTGTGAGTTGTTTGGTCTGTGGTTCAAGCTCATCAAAAGTTATTTCTCGATTTTTTCTTCAATTACAGCTTTTGTACGCTTATTTACATTTCTATCCAGATTTGAAATTTCACTGTACACAGTGACATCCTTTATTCTTATTTCCAAGTTTGTTGTGTGTTGAGACGAGTCTAAGTTTCGTTCTACCTAAAATTTTCTCCACATATGTTAGTAGATGTCTACTTAATCAATTTTACTAAAACACTGTGTGCTCATTGTGACATAGCTGATGTTTCAGCAGTTTGGTTACTGGTGACAAGACAAGTTTACACATTGCTGTAGAAACCATTACAAAAAGTGGCATTGTTGTAATGGTTACGGTACCAAACATTTACAGTATTTTGAAGAATTGACTTGCTCCAAATCCTTCAACCACCAAAACTTTCAAGGATCTGAAACAAGTTCTGGTCAAACATTTGTCGTCTACCAAACTAGCGATTGCAGAATATTGTAAGTTTAACAAACGTGACCAAGAACTGGGTGAATCTANTTAACAAACGTGACCAAGAACTGTGACACAGTACATAATGCAGCTGAAGAACATGGCAAAATATTGAGAGTTTAGAGATTTTCTCTATGATTCAATACGTGATCGTTTAGTTTGTGGTTTACAGTCGGACATGTTGCAGTGAACTGTTCGTAAAACCGGACATTATGTTAAGTAAAGCCAGTGCAGTCGCAACCAGCATGGAACTTGCAGCGAGCCAAACCAATGTACTTCAGCTAACATCTCATATTGACATTCTAGTGAAAGCCAAGCCAAGACACTAGATGAAACAGAGAAAGAAAAAACAACGCACACCCAAGGATGGCCAGACAGACAACTTCAACGCCACAGGGTACACGTTGTGAGTGTGTAGGCATTCACCTAACTGGAAAATGCCCTGACTATCAGTGGACCCGTTTTTAATGTGGCAAATGAAGCAATGCAGCTCGTATGTGCCATAGTAACAAAAACATTACAGCAGAATTGCTAATGAAAGATGTTCAAAGGGACAGTTCAGTAGAAGTGAACACTATTCTAGCTGTACCTCAAGAGCACAAGTCTACAAGAGGAGCTGGGGGAGTCGTAACTTGCAGTTATAATAGTCTTCTTATAGTAGGTGTCTCTGTGGAAGGTAGCTGCTTACAAATGGAAGTTGATAGTGGTGCTGGTGTATCAGTAATGTCTGTTGCTGCATGTAAAGATATTTTCCCTTGTATTCCCTTGCAGCAATCTTCACTGACACTCAAGTCAGTAACAGGAGATATTTTAAAAGGGCCAAAGGTTGTTCAACAAAAATTGCCCGTAATTGTGTCTGCAGGTAGGCCTAGCATGTTACCACTACTTTTTCGTGATTGGTTGGATGTCATTCTTCCCAAGTGGATGAAAACGTTTAAGGTAACTTGAGGTGAGAACCAGGTAGAAGATCAGTGAGGCGAGGTGAGTGATAATATTGCATGTGCCAATCATCATCATGTGCAAGAAGTCAGTCACGGTCAGTTACGAGAGGAGTGGTCGGCTATGTTCGAGGTGAAGAAGGGTGTGACCCCTACATTTCACAAGATGTATAATATAGTCTATTGGGTGGAAGAACAGTTGCAACAGTTGCAAGTATCTGTGACTTTCAGTGAGTGGGTTAGCCCAATAGTAGTGATTCCCAAAGAACAGGGAGGTCTGAGACTCTGTGTGCAAGTTAACAGGAGAAGTAGTTACAGTGTTGGACATTACAAATGCTTGCTTATAACTTGAAGTTGGACGAGAGTCTAGGATGTCTCTTACCGTTAACACCCATCCAGGCGTACTTCCAGTACCAAGGTTGACATATGGAATGGTAAGTGTACCATGTTATATTTTATACTATGGAATATGGAAGGTTTGTGCTTTTATAATTAGATGAAGGAAGGGTTATGTTAAGTAAACTGAAATTATTTATGAAGACTGAACAAAGCTTAATTGATTATTATAGATTATAATAAATAAAAGTTATTGGCGAGGGAGATCCTTATAAAATCCAGTACTGACTAACCTGAATGATACAGTCGCCCTGGGCTTAATGTCGGAACGTGATGAGCGGCATGCCAAGCAGCATTTTGAAGGTTTCTTCTCGGTGTGGGTCCACAGCGTTGCCAAGTGTTGTACAGTTTCTGGTAACGCAATTGTCCCGAATACCGTGCCCCCGGTAACTCTATGCATCAACAACAAATCAGTGATAAAAACATTCTAATCCTCTTATAATTCAAAATTTTCATTACAAATAAAATTTCAAGTAGCATATATTTCACCGATAAATCTGCTAAAAGCTCCTTTCAAATACTAACATCAAGTGTCATATGATGCTGTTGTGGCCGTACTTTAAGATTTGATACATACATTCTATAATTGTCGTAAATTCTTACTCTCCACTACCACCACTTATATATCACAACAATTTACATTCTGAATCCATCCCTGATAATTACATAGTTCTACAGAGAAAGTTTTGCTGATCCTGGAATCTGACTGCATTACAGAGTTTATCCAATAATGACTCAGATCTACAAAATGTTAATGTAAACTGAATCATAAGTTGGTTATTAACACCACTAAGCGGTTCGTACATATTTACATAATCATCCTCACTGATACCAAAAACTAAATGTTAGCCAGAATGAAATTTTTAACATTTTAACAAATTAAATTTAAAAAAAAAACAGCAAAAGAAATTAATAATATGATTTTGAGAAGTCTGATTTTTCTTCGATACAGTAAAATGCATTTGAATCAAAAAGGTAGTTTCATTAGCAGGTTGCCTTAGGTCTATTTCACCACAATATTTTGCAGATGTGTTTACAAATACACCTACAAGAGATGACATATTACATATTTGCAATCTTAATTTTTGGCTACTGCTTTAATTTTTTCATCCATAAGCTCAGATTTACTTTGAGCTTCCATCAATTTAGATTTTTTTGCTTCTAATTCTTTAATATCTAGAACAGTAATCTTCCGCTTAGTTTCTCCATGCTCTTTTGAAGTTTGGCTGCTTTTTTCATCTTCCAGTGCTACTTTGTAACCTGAATTGGCATTTAGTGCGGCATGAATCATATTCTTTGAGATGACTATAAATTTAACCCTACCGACAGCTGCCATTGCATCGTAAATTTGCCGATGAGTAAGCAGGGTTTCCTCTCTCATATTTTCTACTAAAACAGTCTGCATTGATTGAAAACCCTCTTTCAATGTTATCGTTGCCGTGTGAAAGAATCAGAACCAACTGAATAACTTTCCTGATTTCATCGCACCTTTAATGGGAGTTATTTCGCTGTTGCATCCAAAACTGGTCCAGGCGATCTTTTGCCCTGTTGAATGTCTTTAGTTGCTCTGGAGCACTCACTCAAAGAAATCTTGCTGTATTCACTGGCAGCCTTATTTGCAGTGATCCCATCCAGACAAATGTTTTTCGACTAACATTTCAAGAAGACCATTCACATACAAATATGCTACATCCTGGTGAGCAGCTGCAGATGGATCCAAAAATAAAATGTTCTTTGTGAGTTTGTATTTCAGAGGAGACCTATCCATCATTTGCATTACAAACTTCTAAAGAATCCAGCATTCTCAACATTCACTGCAACTCCCTCCAATCCTGAGCATTCTCAACATTCACTGCAACTCGTGCCAATCCTGGCTTCGCAAAGCGCTTCATAACCATAGTGACCACTGAGCTAAGAGAAGAACACACACGGGGCCACTCTGATTTGCATTCCCTGAGGGAATGGTTCAAACTCACAGGCAATGGTTTTGAAGAATGCCAATTGTGGACCTAGCAGTGGATCTTTGGCATTTTGCACGAGAGTAGAGATACTGGTTGATGGTGGCTTTGTCTTAGTTTTCTCTACTTCAGTTACGAAAGGAAGGATATGAGGCAGCATATCACGAGCCCTCTGAGCAACATCAGCATAATCTAACCAGTGGACAAGGCAGAACTTCCAGGGGACTCTATCAGACTTGGTGAATGAAGTGCTGAGTGCACAGCGAGCAGACACATCTTTGGAAACATTGTACAAAACTCTCAAAAATGTAATGATACTCCATCCACTTGCGAGCATACAAAATTTTAATGCTGATTTTTATGCAATTAGAAGTAGCAACGCGTTCATTAATTGCAGAAGTCTTCCAACATATAATGTCTCTTGAATCTATTTTACTAAGATAATTAACACTAGTCACTGTACTGTTGTCAGGATGTCTGTAGAAGCAAACCTCCAGAATACCAGATCCGTCGTGGGCAGTCATACCCTGAAGAGCGAATTTGTACATAAAGCTGAGAAGCGTGAAGCTCTCTTCTGCTGTCGTAACTTGCTTTACGAAAACATAATCATCTTTAGCAACATCGTAATCGAAGGAACCAATATTCCTAAAAACAGGCCACGTAATTATTATTATTTTTTTGTGTGTTTATTACAAGTTATAACAAGTTATAACTGTACATTTAGACCATTTTATTCATCTTGCATGTTGCCTATTTATATCATGATCTAACTGGCCTTATGTTTTGATTTTGGGTGAATACAGTAACTTGTAAACGTTAGCTGCTAGCACCAAACATTGAACTTCTGCTGTATTAAATATTATTTATATATTTCCTGAGATACGTTATTAACTTTCCCAATTCTCTTATTTAAAAAAAATATCTTTCACCAAATCAACAATGTCAAAACTTCTGATGACATAACAGTTTGAAAGATTATTTTGTTGGAACATCTGCAAACTTAAGGAGTTTAAAACTACTGAGTATGTTCCATCTGTGGTTTCCAGTTAATAAAATGCCTGTGTGACATGATTTTGCCTTTAAAACTGGTGATGTTGTAATTTACTTTCCAATAGTGCAATTTTACATTCTACATAATCAAATCTTCACCATCTCCGTAGCCAAACCAAACCGACAATGTTTCTATCATCTAGTAATATTGCCATGCGATTAAAAATATGCATTCTATACTGCATAAAAAGAGTACAATATTTGTAGAATCCACAAATATTAATACAAGTTTTTAAATACTATAAATGTATTGGGCGAAACTCCATAATAATAGATAATTATTAATTAAGTACAGTTCATGTACTATAATTATTTGACTTAACTTTATCAAAAACATATCGTTTAACGCATCTTCAAAAAGCCACACACAGGAATTTTCACGTCAAATAAGTAAACAAACATTTGTCCCCCACAATCACCTTCAAAGAACTCTTCTATTCTACCTTTCTTGACGCGCTGGTAGCTAAGTGTGTAGGAAAACTAAAAAAAAAAATGTTCTCGTAATAGATCCCGAAATCCCAGTTCTCCAGTTGGTTTTATAACCGCGAGAAATCTGTCTAGTTGGGGCAAAATTCTCTCACTAGCGTATGACAATATACGAATTCTCGGATATAAACCCAGAAGTCCTCTAATGTTTAAGAATTCTCGTACGCATAACGGAACTTGAGGACTGTGCACCGGGTGGGTTGCCTGCCTGACCTGGTCTGGCCAAGGGTCGACTCGACAGTCGACACAAAACATAAAAGGCAATAAAGGCTCTCTCGACAGCATTCTGTTTTTTTTTTTGTCACGGGCGAGTGGCAACGGCCATAAATATCTCTTGACAGTTTATACAATGAACGTGCAAGGCACCATATGGGCCCTCATTTTTTACCCTTTAACAGCTGCAATTCATGCAGTATTCAAGGTTTTTTCCCTATGCTTAAATGTCATGTATTTCTCCCGTTTTTCCAGGATTTCCCGTATAGTGGCCATTCTGTGGTTATACACAAGGCGTTTCGAATTTTGTTNTTTATGCAATTAGAAGTAGCAACGCGTTCATTAATTGCAGAAGTCTTCCAACATATAATGTCTCTTGAATCTATTTGACTAAGATAGTTAACACTAGTCACTGTACTGTTGTGAGGATGTCTGTAGAAGCAAACCTCCAGAATACCAGATCCGTCGTGGGCAGTCATACCCTGAAGAGCGAATTTGTACATAAAGCTGAGAAGCGTGAAGCTCTCTTCTGCTGTCGTAACTTGCTTTACGAAAACATAATCATCTTTAGCAACATCGTAATCGAAGGAACCAATATTCCTAAAAACAGGCCACGTAATTATTATTATTTTTTTGTGTGTTTATTACAAGTTATAACTGTACATTTAGACCATTTTATTCATCTTGCATGTTGCCTATTTATATCATGATCTAACTGGCCTTATGTTTTGATTTTGGGTGAATACAGTAACTTGTAAACGTTAGCTGCTAGCACCAAACATTTAACTTCTGCTGTATTAAATATTATTTATATCTTTCCTGAGATACGTTATTAACTTTCCCAATTCTCTTATTTAAAAAAAATATCTTTCACCAAATCAACAATGTCAAAACTTCTGATGACATAACAGTTTGAAAGATTATTTTGTTGGAACATCTGCAAACTTAAGGAGTTTAAAACTACTGAGTATGTTCCATCTGTGGTTTTCAGTTAATAAAATGCCTGTGTGACATGATTTTGTCTTTAAAACTGGTGATGTTGTAATTTACTTTCCAATAGTGCAATTTTACATTCTACATAATCAAATCTTCACCATCTCCGTAGCCAAACCAAACCGACAATGTTTCTATCATCTAGTAATATTGCCATGCGATTAAAAATATGCATTCTATACTGCATAAAAAGAGNAAACCGACAATGTTTCTATCATCTAGTAATATTGCCATGCGATTAAAAATATGCATTCTATACTGCATAAAAAGAGTACAATATTTGTAGAATCCACAAATATTAATACAAGTTTTTAAATACTATAAATGTATTGGGCGAAACTCCATAATAATAGATAATTATTAATTAAGTACAGTTCATGTACTATAATTATTTGACTTAACTTTATCAAAAACATATCGTTTAACGCATCTTCAAAAAGCCACACACAGGAATTTTCACGTCAAATAAGTAAACAAACATTTGTCCCCCACAATCACCTTCAAAGAACTCTTCTATTCTACCTTTCTTGACGCGCTGGTAGCTAAGTGTGTAGGAAAACTAAAAAAAAAAATGTTCTCGTAATAGATCCCGAAATCCCAGTTCTCCAGTTGGTTTTATAACCGCGAGAAATCTGTCTAGTTGGGGCAAAATTCTCTCACTAGCGTATGACAATATACNTCTCCAGTTGGTTTTATAACCGCGAGAAATCTGTCTAGTTGGGGCAAAATTCTCTCACTAGCGTATGACAATATACAAATTCTCGGATATAAACCCAGAAGTCCTCTAATGTTTAAGAATTCTTGTACGCATAACGGAACTTGAGGACTGTGCACCGGGTGGGTTGCCTGCCTGACCTGGTCTGGCCAAGGGTCCACTCGACAGTCGACACAAAACATAAAAGGCAATAAAGGCTCTCTCGACAGCATTCTGTTTTTTTTTGTCACGGGCGAGTGGCAACGGCCATAAATATCTCTTGACAGTTTATACAATGAACGTGCAAGGCACCATATGGGCCCTCATTTTTTACCCTTTAACAGCTGCAATTCATGCAGTATTCAAGGTTTTTTCCCTATGCTTAAATGTCATGCNTTTTTTACCCTTTAACAGCTGCAATTCATGCAGTATTCAAGGTTTTTTCCCTATGCTTAAATGTCATGCATTTCTCCCGTTTTTCCAGGATTTCCCGTATAGTGGCCATTCTGTGGTTATACACAAGGCGTTTCGAATTTTGTTGCTAGATATGCTGCATGAAGAAAACTCGGGCATTGTGAGCATCAAAATTTTAGCACGTTCAGCTGTGTGATAGCCTCATATAAGTTAAGACATTGTTGCCAAAAGAAAAACTTGTTAAGCGTGTCAGTGCACACAAATTGGAAGGCAGAATATTCCTACAGTACCCTGGCAGTGTGCGAGAGGCTGCATGTAGATTCCCTTGAACATGAATATTAGTCAGTTTTGGCATTAGAGGACAGTTATTCAAAATAGATAGAAGCCAGGTTCACGACGAGCCATGCAAGTAATAAACACAGTGTATATATTTCACCAGACATCTAAAACTACAAAACAATATATTTATTGACTATTATTCCAAATAAGAGTGCTTCCAAAAGTGTTCACTTAACCATGAACAGCCTATAGTAACAGGAACAAGAGTTTGCAGAACCGGTTAGAAAATTCACTATTCATGTATCGCAACACACCGTACACAGCAGCAGGCCAACACCCAGCGGAAATTATTTTTCACTACAAGCCTAGAACAAAACTTATGCAGTGGCTGTAACAAACGGGCGGGGGCCCTCGAAAACAAGGTATAAATACCTCGGTATAAGGAAGGAGATGAGGTCCTGGTGCAAACCATTGCAAACAAGTTCAAAAGATGGATTCCTAGCAGAGTGCTGAAAGTTCTGAGTCCAAAGACTTCCTTAGTCGCATTGCTTGGAAGAAATAAAGAAGAGCGAGTAGTTGACACAGACCAGCTAAGAAGATCCTACTTGCAGGATGATAAACACCGCGCAGTTCAGAACAAGGAGGGTGGCATCCAGGAACACGATTGGTGGGTAGAGGTTGTTGATTGGTTTGGCAGGCGGACTATGCCACCCTACATAGGTGCAAATACAGGCAGTCTCCTTGCGACTGAGAGGCCGGCAGAGGAGAAGGCTAAGAGCACAAGTTGAGGAAGGAGGGTTGAGAGCAACTACTGGGGGAACGGCAGTCCTTACGTGAAATGCATGAGAATGTAAAGGGCAGCAGTACTAGCCCCACTTGTAGGGGATTTGAAAACAAGACATTTAGATCATCAGGGAGATAAATAAAGCATTGTATTTTATGAAATTTGTAGTATGCACTGAGGTATTGTAAAAGTGATGTGTATAATTGTGTGTCAGAGTAATGGAATTGAGAAAATTTTGTATGATTACCTAGCACCTTACTTGAAAATTATAAAACACTCTGTGTATATTTATATTGTGCGATTAAAGAAATATTGAGATTGTTTCAGGGGCTTATGTCCCATTGGTTAAATTAGTTTTGGGTGTATAATATGCTCTGTGGAAAAATTGGTACGGGAAGGTAGGGTAAGATGAAGTGGGTAAGATGGCGAATCTAGAATGTCTCCTGCCAGACAACAGATAGCAGCACAATAGGAGCTTCAAAGTAAACTACAAATGGATGCTCTGTGAAACATTTAGAAACAATAACCTGTGCAGCTGTGGACTGAAGAGTTTGTTTAGTGAATTTCCAATGTATTTTTTCTGCACAACAAAATAAGAATTCAGGACTGTGAGGTTGTTAATGTGTTTAGAAAACATCTGTTTAAGCAAGTTGTGTTTTGTTTCATTGAAATAACAAATATGTACCTGTACATGCTATTTCAGAACAAACAAGGTTGCAAGATGAAAAATTGTTGGNTTTCATTGAAATAACAAATATGTACCTGTACATGCTATTTCAGAACAAACAAGGTTGCAAGATGAAAAATTGTTGGAAGTGGCATGATTACGAATTCGTCAACTTGCTTCATGCCAAATCAATATTTTGTTTATTTTTTCTTGTGTGGTTCAGTTTTGGTTCAGTTTTATTAAAGGTGAACACACCAGGAATGCATAACTACTAACGAAAAACAGATAGACAAAACTGACTGAAAGAGAACATGAAAATGGCAATTGAGTTGTTAACCAATGGGAAGAGAGTGAACTCAGTAGCAAAACAGCTAAGTATACCTGAGGCAAAGTTGAGGCGATATATTAAAGACTACTAGGAAACTTCAATGATTTCGCTGTCAATAACATGCAGACCTACTACTTATTTACAGCAATATGTTTGCATTAAAAACTAATCGCATTTGTTGAAACTNTGTCAATAACATGCAGACCTACTACTTATTTACAGCAATATGTTTGCATTAAAAACTAATCGCATTTGTTGAAACTCATTGTTTCAGAGATTTCCTGAAAATGCAGGATCATTCAAAAATACATTTTCACATGAACAACTAATATAACTGAAAGAATATGTTGTTAATAACAAAAAATGAGCATTCAGTGTAATAGATAAATTTTCTCAGATTGCCTTTANCAACTGAAAGAATATGTTGTTAATAACAAAAAATGAGCATTCAGTGTAATAGATAAATTTTCTCAGATTGCCTTTAAATCGGCCGAAGGACTTGGAATTGATCACCAGTTCAATAAAGAAAAGAAAGCGGCCGGGAAAGACTTTGTCGCCAAATTTATGTCCCTCTGCAATATAACCGTAAGGAAGCCTGAAAGGATATCAACAACTCGCCTAGCTGCATTCATCAAGGAAAATGTGGACAGTTGACTGTTTTAAAGGAGTTGCGAATAATGAAACATTTCAGGCTTCCCAATTTTCTAATGTGAATAAGTCTGGATTTTCAACAGTCCCCACTAAACCACCATTAGTTTGGTCATCAATGGGTAATCGCACAGTCATGAAACTCTCATCAGGGGAAAGAGGGCAAAATGTCACAAGCTGTTTGCTGTATGATTGCAGCTAGACACTTTGTATCTCCACTATTTATATCTCTCGAGTGAGAATGCAACCTTCTTTCACGGACAGAGCACCTCCTGGATCAGTTGGTATCGCTCTCGAGACAGGCTGGATGACCTCTGATATTTTTGTGAAATATTTAGAGCACTTTGTGAAGCACACAAATCTCAGCAACTCAACCCATTATTATTATTAGTATGGTTTTTAATGGTTAACCACTCTTCACATTGTACTTTAGAGGCAATCAACATTTGTAGAGAGCATCATGTGACAGACTTGGGGATTCTACCAGTGTCATCGACAAGAACTAGGCATACTGTAGGCCAGCTAGAGGATTCACCCATGGCTCAGCAACCTACGTTTTCAACCAAAGCTGCTCTACCAGGGACTGCACCTATTGATGGACAACCAGAGCCAACGACACCTGATATAGCTGAGCCATTGCCCACGCCTGACTTGTCCGAAGCCATCTCCCAACCAAGTTGCATCTACTCATTCCCTGCTCTTGCTGTCGCAGACATGAGAAATAAGTGTAAACGCAGGAACCTCCCTTCATTGGTGATGTGAAATTCTCCAATGAAGAAGGTTTTAGAGGAAATAAAAGACGCTGGAGGAAAAAAAAGGCCGCCTTGAAAAGAAAAAAGACAATGCTGCTCCAAGGAAACAAAAGTCGGTGAAAAGAAGAAAAAAGGCCAGCCAAATGAACAATTGAGACACCTCTTATGATGAAAGTGCTGTCTGCATGGACACCGATGATGAAACGGAACATTTTGAGGAAGCAGACTGTATCATATGTGGCGAGAGGGGGAAAAATTAACTGTACATTTCTCATGTGGAACAACTTCAGGGCCACCTCTCTCCAAGACATAATATTACCTTACTTAGAACTGCATCGTGCTCCGAAGCAACTCTTGTAGCCTTTGCAGTTACCAGCAGGAACTCTGTTACACCCATATGTAAATATGGAAACTTCTATGACATCTCCAAACTGTGAAGTGGCAACCTAGAAAGTCCATCCGCATTTCCGTTCTGATCTCCGTCGAACTATATAGTCGAAACCCTGCAACAAAACTTCCCATCGCTGCAATCTGTTTACTGCTAGTTGTGAAATACCACGTTGATTTACATAGATGTTAGTCAATGGTTGATGGTCTTTCACCAGAAGAAACTTGCACCCATTCAGATACTGGAAAAATTTATTTACACCGAACACAATAACAAGGTTCTCTGTTAAGCTGCCAGTAGTTTTTGTCTGTTGTTGACTATGTAACGAGCCAAAAGCGATGGGTTTCTTAAACTATAGAATGCCTAACACAGGAGTCTGTCCACTTCTGAATCAACTTAAGCCTTCAGAAAAAATGCCACTAGTATAGGGGGAAGAACTACTGGCAAGGTATTCTCCTTCAAATATAATGATACCTGGCTCCCAGTGAATGTACCTAATCCCTCTCAAATACTGTAGCATTTTCTGCATCTTTAGGGGAAACTCTGACATAGTTAATACCTGGCCATTGAAGCTGCGGGGCATCGTACCAATATCTACATAATAAAGGAAGCCTTCGTTTTGTTATCACAAACAAATCTAGTATTTTCTGTTTCTCCTGACCTGGTACATATACGAATGCTTTGATTCTACCACATGGGCTTATTACACACTCTCTATACAACTTCAGACGGACACCTGTAAGTTGCAGAAGGTATGTGGGGTGTATGTTACTGTAAGTTCCATCTGGAATTGCTGATAAAGCAGCCCCACTGTCAATTTCCATATCTAACTGAACATTACCTACTTCACTAGCATGACCCATGGCTTTGGCCTTGGACATGGGACCGGAACTGGAACAGTGAAGCAAACTCAGTTTCTAAGAACGCTACACCACTTTGTTCTAAGGTTTTATGCAGCATATATTTCTGAAGCTAGCATCGCCAATGCATTTAGCAAACATCCCGCGAGGCTGCATCCAAAAAAAGCCATGAAGCTACAAAATCGAGTTAAATTTCGTAACTCAACAACGAACTGAGGCACAGTGTAATGTACCTGCGTAATACTTGTATGGGAATTGTGTCTCACAGCAATCACCGAAGGACTTACAGAGAAGTGCTCTGTTATTGGCTTCACCAACTTGTAAGTACGTTTCTGTGGTCGTCTAGGTTTATACCAATTTCATACAACCTCGTACATTTGCTTGCTCACTGAAGGAATGAGAATTGTACTGCATTAATTATGATCTTTCTCTTTGTTTCCCAGGCCAATGGTGATCAAGAGTTGCTCTGACCTGTCAATGTATGAATCCCATGAATCTTTCTTGGGTATAAACCTTTCTACTTTAAACCTTGTCATCTTCAATCGCCAACTAAAATTTTAAAACGTGCTGAAAAACACCCCATCCTCGTCACCACTGTTAAATACGGCTTGCCTTTTTATTTATTATCCAACCAAAATCGATACTTACATGGCTGTTGTCTCATAATTATCTGACTCTTGTCCCATGGTAGCCAGCCAACCTCATTCCCAAAATACTTCATAAATTTAATTTTTTTTTTGATACTCTATAACATAGGAACCTAACTTTAAATTTAAACTTACCCTTAAATTTATAGTTAGTGTCTGTATTTCTGTTATAATTTAGATATTTTTCAAAATTGTTTCTGTCATGAAGTATAAGTTTACTACAGTTCATAAAAACCACGGTAATTGTTAAGAGTTGGCAACAGTGTAATTGACAGACTTCAAGTGATGTTTTGGTGTACCTGAAGTAGTAGGCCTACTTTCGGTACTCTCTGTCTCTTATAACTTGGTCAAGATTTTGACAGTTCAAACAAAGTAGCACCAATGTTTACTTTTTGTTTATGTATCCTTTCGCCATCAGCTGGTGCATCAAGTGGCGGCTGCATATATCTGTATAACAAATTCATATGTTATAAAAGTCAAAATAGAAAACCTTGAAAAAAATTAAATATTGATCTGGTTTTTTAATTTATTACAGACAGTGAATTTGTGTTAAGATTTGTGAGAGTGTAATTGTAGTTCTTATCACACTTTGGATGTTACAGCTAATATGTTTAAACTGGAAATAAAAGTAATTCAGGGAACTTACTTGACAACGCACTTTCATTTGTCAACAAACTCATTGACGACTTCTGAAAAGCAGTTATTCTGCTATTTTTTATACAGCTCGAGTTGAAAATATGTGGTGTGGAATAATGTAAGAATTGCTTAAAAACTACCCACACGCATCCCATTTTCTTTGTTTTATTAACACAATATAGTAACAACACAAAATCAAGGAAATGGGTTTGCGGGAAGAAATGAAAATGGCGTGTAATGGACGTAGGCTAAAGATTACTTGCTCAATATAAATTACTAGTCATCAAAATCACTGTACACAAAAATACATGTTACTTCAAAAATTATTTAAATGATATAGAACTTGCAAAAAAAAAAAACAATTGGTATCTGTTTGTAAATTTGTTATCTTACACAAGAAAACGTTTTTTTGTTGCTGGTAGTGTTTCGGGAGCCGGCTAACAGGTGGCGTGGCAGGGCATGTTGTGAGTCGAGCATGTTCCTTAACATGTAGCAGCATGTTGGTATGCCTCTTGATCACGTCTTTTAAAAGTTCACTTTTCTCCTATTACTGGCTCAAAACGACACACATTTAAAATATATTTCGTAAAATTATTTTTTAAAATAATTCATCAGTATTCTGCAATATATTTAAAGGCTTTTGGAATTAATATCAAGCATATATGGAAGGCATGAATGGGGAGTTGGGGCTTTGACGTAAAAAGAACTCCCAATCTTTGAAGTTGCGTTTCATTTGAATACAGACTGTTTTAATGTGCATTTAATTTTGAACACCTATATATTACTACTTTAGCACAAAGTTTAGTTTGTTACACTAACAACAGCTGTTTTGTAACAATGTAAAATAAAATGTATTAATTAATCTAGGAACTCGTTCTTATCCGCATATTTTCTGCTAGTCTGATGTGCGTCTGCAGTGCAGTCAAAATGGCCAACGTAATACTAATTTTCCTTCGTTCATGCATCAGCTGATACAAGATTTTGAAATTGGCATGTTGTTTGTTTAGTATACGCCAATTACCACTCACTGACTGTCAAGATCTTGCCAAGTTTTATGAGACAGAGATTATATGCACTATTAATGAACATGGTTGGTCATAATATACATTTATGTAGGTATTTTCGTGTAGCACCTATGATCTATACAACAGGTTATGGGCACAGGATGCAAAAATAATGGGTTGCATGTTGTGATGAATTGTAAACAGATCATGTATTTTTTGTTGTTGTTCGAGTATCATGTATCATGTGTCTGAGTATCGCAGAATGTGTGAATCTTGTAGAGTGATATTTTATTTTCCACTAAAGCACAACAACCATGCTGTAAAGTATAGTAACGGCATCAGGAAGTGTATAAAAGTTTAATACGAGTACAACTGCAAACTCGAGAATAGATAATTTGGGTTCTTTGCACCCTATTGAAAAACTGAAAGGTGCAATTAATTATAATACCTGGAAATTCTTAATGGAATTGTATCTAGGCACTGACTTGAAAAGCCAGTAGGGCTGAGAGCAAAAGTCCAAAATAATGGTGCATTCCAACTGAACCATGGGTTCATCTGAGTGCAAGGGTTTCAGAGCGATGTGGAAGTATATCTAAGGTGCATGAGAGAGCCACATAATGGCCTCGTATGTGGCCAAATGTCACATTAGTTAGAGAATACTCATGGCTATGAAGCGTATCACAATCCCACACCCATGGGGGTCATCTCCATAAATGGAGGCCTAATCGGCTTATGCTTGTCAACGTAAAACAAACCTTGATATCATTGATGTGATTTCTCTACTTGGGCTGCTTCTAGCAGTCACAGAATTTTTTTTTGATTACTGTATATTCTCCCTTCCAGTGTATGACATTCAGAGCAGCCCCTGTACAGATGTGGATGTCTGTATCGCTGGGAATTGGTTTCCCTCAGCTTGTTCAAACAACCACTACAAATTTCAAGTATGACACAGAGGTTCACATAGTCACAGCTACAGGCAACACAGTACAAATGTCAAGTATGGCACAGAAGTCCACCTTCTAGTCACCGCTACAGGCAACACAGTACAAATGTCATGTATGGCACAGAAGTCCACCTTCTAGTCACAGCTACAGGCAACACAGTACAAATGTCAAGTATGGCACAAAGATCCACCTTCTTGCCACAGGTACAGGCAACACAGTACAAATTATGGGAGGCATAATCCATGTGTCCGGGGTGAAAGGTTATTAATGTTGTTTCACGGTACGTTATGTTTATAATTGTGTATGTTACGTGACAAATGAGTCATCATTACCTGTGTAATTGGCATTATGCACCTCCTTAAACTTGTGTAGTAGTAGTTTTTGTTAGTATATTCCTCCACGTCGTTGGTTACTCACCACCTATGGTCAAAAGGATGGGTTAGGAGTTAACCTTATGGTGTTGATCCTGACGAGCACTCAATCTGCATTGAGATGTCCCGCCATTCCAATTCCGTAAAGGAGGACTCTATTTGGAAATCTGTGAAGGTTGCCCTTTGTACAAAGAGCAGCCTCACCAACGTGCGCTGCCTATACTCCATCCTCGAGTCAGCTGCCTCCTCATCTCTGCTCCTGGGCTCTTGCTATTTCCTACAGCTTTCTCTGCAATTCCATTAGATTTGTTGTGATGAAGGCTGCTGGTATTAATTGAGATACTTTTATCCTTATAATACGGCTGGCATTCATCTTATAAGAATGGCACATCATCAGCCAGAAGGTGTTTGGGGAACACATGTGTTTTAAATACATCCTGCATGACACTTATTATAGATTGCGAGTTCTTGTTTGGGATTTAGAAAATATCAAGCCAATGCCATAAATAATCTATAAAAACAAGATATACCCTACCAGAATACTCAAGAATGTTAGCTCCAATCTTAAGGTAGGGTTACTTTGGTATCTGATGAAGCAACAAATGCTCTTTATAGTTTACTGTTCGAAACTTTGTGGCACGCTCAGATACCCCTCTCTCAATGTCCACGGACATCCCTGACCAATAAAATAACTGTCGTGCTTTGCTCTTGTTTTTTAGACTCCCTGATGTCCTTTGTGTACCCATTTCAGTACAACTGGACTAAAAGACCTGGGGACAATGATCTTGTGAGACAAGAAGATTATTCCATCAGTCACATGAATGCCATTCTGCAATTTGCAGTAGTGTTTGCATTCTTCCTTTACCTTACTTATGTGTGGCCAGCCATGAATCTGTTCCTAAGTGACCAATTGCAGTGTGCGATCATTTGCTGTTCCATTGCAAAACAGATTTTGTTTGTTCTCACTCATGGGTAAGTGACACTGACTGAATGGACCATCAGGTCTGCAACAGTTTCATTTGAGTGTCATCAGGACAACATATCTGCAAAATGTAAGTCTCTGCCGAGGACATAGTAGTCTTTAAGTGAGTATTTCATAAGCTTAAGGCGTAGGTGCGTAAGATGAGGTGACCCTATGATGGCTAAATTTTTCTGCATTACGGAGACTAACGGTTTGTGGTCTGTTCTGCACATTGAGAAGCCTGTAAACAGAGCAAATTACAAGTGCAGCAAATCCATCAGAAAAGTAAGGATGGGAGTTGTTTGTCATATGTTGATACAGTGAAAAGGAAGTGGGGAGTAATATGAATAAAGATGATACAAGTAATATAAGTGTACTTTGTGTCACTCCACACATGGTCCAAAAGCATTCCTGGCATATGGTAAGAAATGTGCCAAATATAGTACGTGTAATAATTTTGCAAGGATTTTCAGAGTAGAAAATGTACAGGTAATTGACCAACATTCCGTGGATAGTTGTGATGAATCTCTGTCCTGTGTCAGTATACGAGTGCTTCTCAATGTTGTAGATATTAGGTGTATCAGTTAGTCAAGTAAAAATTATATATATAGGATGACTTACCGAAATGAGTGGCAGGAAATGTTAAGTATTGAAGGAAAAATCTTGCCTGTGAAATTAGATTCAGGAGTACAACTCAGTGTACTTCCACTTAAACTGTTCATAAAAGTCAGTCAACTATTTAAGGTACAGCCAATCAAAGTTAAATTAAAAACCTTGGATGTTATCACACCATTGAGAAAGGCTGTTGTATGGTAGAAGGAAAATAAGCTATGATTACTTTGTGATAGTAGATGTATGTATTACTCATCTGCTGGGGCTGTCAGAAAGTGTGGCACTTAACTTATAGCATTGTGTTAATGTTATAAAAATAAAGGAAAATGTGAAGGACAAATATGTTGCCACGAACCAAGGGAAATTCCAGGGACTATCTTATTTTCCCCAAGAAAGTACAATAGTAATTAAACCAGGTGCAGAACCTGTTAGCAGACCCTGGAGAGTAACACCGGCACTCAAGAGACTACTCAAAGATGAACTATATGGGCTAGCAAAGAAGGGAAATGGCATGGCTTAGTAACTTGGTAATAGTTAAAAGGCCAAGTGGAAATCTTAGGCTGTGCCTAGATCCATCACACCTGAACGAGAACATTATGACAGTCTTATGTGGTACTCACTATAGGAGAAATTGGTGAGCGAAGAGTTTTTCACAGTTCTTGACTTGAGCGAAGGGTTCCATCAGGTCAAGCTAGATGAGGAGTCACCGATAAAGTGTTGCTTCTCTAGTCCTCGTTGCAAATGTAAGTATCTCAGGTTGCAGGAGTAGCTAGTGCACACGAAATTGCCCAACATTTAGTAGAAACTAACTTTGTAGATATACCCAATACGATAATTTACTTTGATGACTTGCTGTGCATAGGAGAGATGTAAGAAAGCTATGATGCCACAGTCAACCTGGTAGTTGAGTGAGCTAGGATTAGGAACATTAAATTTACGAAGTATAATCTCGAATACAAATCACAAAAGGTAACATATGTCAGGAATGTGTTCTCATCAGAGGGCATTAAGGTAGATTCTGGTAGGATGAAAGCATTAGAGAAACTAAAACCCTTCTTCAACAAGGAACTGCTACAATGTTTAATTATGTAAGAAGGTCTATTATATAAATGGCAGACATGACAGCTCCACGGTGAGAGTTGTTGAAGGCAGGAGTAGAGAGGCGCTGGCTATCTCAATTGCTTCTACTGCTGTATGGGCATTGTTTGGCCGCAGCAAACACATTGCATTGCAGTGTGATGCATCGCAAAGTGGACTAGGGTGTTGTGTTTTTCAGGAAGGGACCTTGTCGAAGGCTAGTTACTACCGAGTGACAGAGTCTAAGTCAATTTTACTACTCGCAAGCTGAGAAGGAACTTCTGGCCATCTCCTACGTCACAACCAAGTTTCACAATTTCATATATGGCCATCACGTGAGCATTCAGACAAATCATAAGTCCTTACTTTCCGTTATGAAAAAGACTACAGGCAAAATTGGGTCAGTTAGGCTTCAATGCCTAAGGATGAAACTTCTTTCAAGTATTTCCTGAACGTTTGCTATGCTCCAGATAGAGATCTTCATTTTGCAGACCTGCTGTCATGATCAAGTTGCGAGGAAATTGGTGGTTACCCAGAAATGAGGGAAATGGTACACTCAGTAAGTGTACACTTGCCAATGAACGATATCATAAGAGTAGTGATTTAGACAGAAACCCCCCACCCCCCTAATCCGAAGCAAGTGATCAAACAAAATCAAAAGGGCTTGCCTTACCCAAGCAAGATGCCTCATTAATGTAGGTCGTACTGTAAAGTACAAAATGATCTTTACGTAGTAGATAATATATATTGTTTCTTGGTATTTAAATTGTGGTCCCGAGTTTACTAACATCATATGTGCTAGGGCTGGTCCATGAAGGGCATCTTGGATACCAAAAAATGCTAAATATGGCTCGTCAATTATTTTACTGGCCAGGAATATTCGCAGACATTGAAGCTGTAGTTGTAAGCTCCAGCCAATAGTGAAAGGAGGGATGTATGAACCTCTACTGTCTAAATAGGGCCGCAGTGGTGTTTGGGTCACACCGCCTGCCTCCCAGCAAGGTAAGCCTGGTTCAATTCCTTGCAGGGTCACTCCTGGATTTTTTCACATGGGAATTGTGCTGGACAATGTCGCTGGTTGGCAGGTTTTCTCAGGGATATGGCATTTTGCCCGCCCTTGCATTTCAGCGCTGCTTCAAACTCACCTCACTGCACCACCATTGGCTATCAAGACCTCGATGTTAAGAGCTGCTCAGATATCTACGCACATAGTGGCAAAACAAAAGAAAACAAAAGACTTGCATGACAAAATGGCTAGGAGGATGAGAGTAATTTTCAAGGAAGGGGACTGAATTGTCATAAGAACAGACGGATTATTGAAAGTCAGGATCAGTGGTATGAAAGTGCACAGAGACAAAGTCATACTGGGTAAGAAAAGGCAAAGTTAACAGAATGGTTAGGTGAAATACTAGTCAGATGAAACAAAGTAAGACAGAAACACTAAAGAAGGAATGTTGAGTCATTCCTGAGGTCAGTGAGGAACTTACGGGCAGCAGTAAAGTGGTAGAGGGGCTTAAAGGATTTGAAAACATGCCTGTGGACATGGAACATAAGAAGGATAGACACCAGTGTGGTAGAGCTGACAGGTTCAGCGGTCCAGGAAAAACAAATTCTTGTGTCAAAGCCACAGGAAGCTATGTCACTAAAAGTGGCAGATAAGTCATTCAAAAACACCCATATGACCCGTCAGGAACCTACAGGGAAACCCTGTAGGGTGAAAGTGTAACAATGAGATAATGTATTATGTAACATAGGAAATATTAGGTTAGGAGGTGGGCATCCTTGCAAATGTCAACTTGCAGGCATGTAGTTAAATGCTGGACATTAGAACCAGTGAGTAGTATATAGAGATCAGTAGTGTTGAGCAAATAATGTAAGATAAATGTAGCAAATAAGAATGAATAAATGTATGTGGCAAGCACATAACACACAGATTTGTATTTCTCTATGTGTTAGTCTTGCCATTTTTTTCATTTCACTCAGAAGGAGCTGAATGACTTGGTATACTTTTCCAATACGTGAGATAAGCTCACAGAATGTAATATTGTGTTGAAACATAAATTACGATATTCTTACGGCAGTTAATGTCTTGAATAATTCAAACTAAGAAATAAAATTGCAGTAGTCAATTTTGAGAACAGAAATAGTTGTAATTGGCTTTTAATTTTTTTTTTTTTTGCATTTCAATTTTATTTTCTTAGACTGTAAAATATGAAATTGGTGGAAGTCATTAAAACACACAATAAACAACTGCTGATTTTTTACTTGAATAAATTAACATTATATTAATTTTATTATATGCGATATTAAATATACCATTGTGAAATTTTCGCAACGTAATGTGCAAGAATGGTACATACTCTTTACAAAATTTCCACATCAGTTATTTTTCTACAACGTTACTGTCCTCTATTACTTAGTTAATTATGTGCAAGACATGCTGGCTTGAGAATTTGTATAAATAAGAAACAAAAAGTATTGTCACAGAGGATATGCTTGCATTCAATCAGTTACACAATTTTTTTTAGCAAAGTAGTGCTTTATCAATTAAATAACTTGGTCTAAAATGTAAAAAACTATTAAAGTAGAATTTTTTTTTTAGGTATATGTTTAAATAAATAAAAAAATTTCTCCTCTACCCAGTAATTCTTATAGTTGAAAGCTTCGTGTATACAGGCACAAATTAGAATGCCACTATGGCATACACACGTCCAGACATCAGCGCTGATTCTTAAATGACACATATACAATAGAGCAGGGTTGTGCGCATGGGTGGAGATTTGGGAATTAACCC
>NQII01000319.1:134515-194514 GCA_002778355.1 Clitarchus hookeri | reverse complement strand
ATCATAATGATATGCAACTGTTGTGCGATTGTTTTAAAACCGAAATGAAACAATATCATAATTGTTTCAAAGGCTAATATCTTTAATCAATTCAAAATTGTGTCTTAAAATAATGATAAGGCAGTGCCTCCCTGCCATGACGCCACTTGCGGCTGAGCGATGGGTACCCTTTCCCCACTTCCCAGGTTCCACCATCCAAACGTCGTGTTCAGATCCTGACTGCCCGATCATCTTGCTCTCTCTCCAGTGACCCTGCTTATGAGATCTTAATTCACACACAGAAAAAAAATATATTTGCTGAAGCAACTGGTTTACTTTTTTTCTTCGCTGGTTGGAGCATATCTGTTGTGCACTTCTTGGACAATGAAATGTATTATTTATTAAATTTAATTATTTTAACATGTGAGCAGAATTTTTTATTTCAGACAAAAATTTAATTGATTGTCTTCCCATATTGTATTGTAATCTTTAAACCAGGGGATGAGAGTGACTGTTCATCAAGAAGGAGCAACGTGACTTAAGTCATTATGTAGTGATTATGTAAATGTGTGTTATAAAGTAATGTAGGGACAAGTATAGAAATAAGCTGAATAGTTTGATAACTTTGTTTGCGTGTGAATGATTCTGTTGTGTGATTGTCACATTTCATTTCTATTAATTTTATTATTTGCGAGCTTCAGCATTTTCTTATGTTTATGGTGTCATTTTTGTTTGTGTTTAATTTTCAAACTTTTTTTTTTTTATTAGCACATGAACACAGTGGTGTTTTGTAAGATGATTGGTACCGTAGGTTATTTATGTGCACAGGAGTTTTATTTCTAAGAAATGTAAGTTCCCTTTCAGTTGTTACTAAATATTATGTAATTTAATACGTACGTACCTTCTGTATGTCATTATTAAAAGAAGCTAGATTGTTTTGATTATTTGCCAAAACAGGCATAGGCGTTAAACATTGTTTTTACATAGTTCAATTCATATTTACACTTTTTCCCTGTAATTTGGTACAATTTTTGTTTGTTACATGAAGTATTGGTGCTTTACCAATAGTAAACAATAACTATGTAAATAGTGTTACTTCTAGTTTCACTAGGTGCTCAGACAATGGTGTTTATATCCTTGAACTTTAATAATAAGTAATATTTTTCCTTTTTTCCCTTTTTTTTTGTCTTATGAATTGAACATAAAGTTATATATTATTTGGAGACTTTGATTGCCTGACTCATACTGACCTAGAGGCCATGTATGTTTGTGAACTTGTCTGATTGTGTTGGCATGTCTTGCCACAGCCTTCTTCAAGAGAACATCCTTGTCAGACAGCCACAGCTAGGGGTATGCTGTGATTGTTGCACGCATGTGGCTTGGCTGGTTGATGGTTTCGGCCAATCAAAGAGGTCGTTGTTTCCTGCTGGAGCACCCTGGAGTAGTCCTGTGCCACAGATACATTGAGAGTAGTAAGGATATCCTTTATTAGCCTGAACCATCAGTTGGTCTGACCACAAGTGCATACCAACCAGAGTACGATCACAGCTGTGCTGTGATTACCTGCTATAAATTGTATGTGCATGTGTGTCCTCGGTATTTCTTTGAATATGGCTATGACATGACATGCTGAAACTTGGAGACAAATTCTCAGACAGAGACATCTACAACCGAGAAGTCTAGATCTGTATAAAGTAACTTCTTTCTCGTAGGAAATGTATCATAAAGAGTGAGTGATGTTGTAACGTGGAAAGTGTATGATGAGGAGGAGGCGGGATTTGGCGCCAGATGTTGTGTTGTTGGTGTCGGCGCCCGCGCCAGCCGCGGGGCCTTCTCACACCTGTTGTTTGTGTTTGTCAGTCGAGGAGACTCGCAGCGAGTGCTGTTCCGCCCCGTCAACCATTTGTCAGCGGGAATCGCTTCACGCTTCCAGTTAGTTTCCATAAAGCTTCTCGCTTGCTAAGTCAGCGCGGTGTGAGCCGCTCAGGGACTGGTCGTGGAACGCTTGCTGCTAACCCAGCGAGCAGTCGTTTCCGCTCGCCAGCTCCCTCTACGGCTCTACTGCTTCTTGTACGTACTGTATGCTTACTCTTCGGCTCGGCTCGACACTATTGTGTACAGAAGGTGTTCTTTTTGCAGGCAAAATATCATGGCATTTCAGTTTGGACGTATGTGCCTTCCACCAACCTAGAACAACATTATTTTTTTTTGTTATACATACAGCAGTTTAAAATTTAAGTGTTCTTTAAGGAGATTATTGATAGTACCTGACACTAAAAAAATTTACATGAATTTTGTGTTATTGCAGATAGTGCAGCTAGTTCTTTTAAATTTTGTGACTCTTGTAAAAAAAATTAAATATTTTTAGTCTTTACATAAAAGTTGTACATTGAACATCTAGCTCAAAATTGTACAATATAAGTGTAAGAGACGTTGGAGGAAAATGTGACTTTGAAAAATGTATAATAATATATAATACATAAGAGCTCTTACAATCATTTTACTAGTATTTGTTATGAAGGTGAATCATTGGTAAATAAACCATAAATTATGAAAAAGTCTGAGGAAACTGACCATTAAGCTAGTAGTAATTACCATTGAGCTAAAAAGAACATAAGGATGAGTAGTGATAGCTTTGTACTTACAGATAAAGAGCACACACAAATAGTTTGAAAAAGCAGGCAATCATATCTGTGCATGCTAATTTGTACTAAAGGGAATTGTATTGCAAATAATTGATTATCGTAGGTGTGCCCCAGACTTTGTAGAACTTTTCCACTATCCGTTTGTTTTCAGTCTTTATACTTTCTGTATAATTGCAAAACAGACTTACTTTATCACTGTCTGGAACATGTAATTGAAATAAGCCGAAACCATTTACAAGTTGTTTAAACTAAGGGAACTGAAATGCTTTGTCTTTATCGATTTTAAGATGTGACTTTTCGGCATACAAATGAACAAAAAGAATAGACACTTATATTTTTTCTTTCAGTAAGAAAGCTGGTTTCCTGAGTCTTAATGAAATAATGTACGTAGAGAAAAGTGGATATTTCAGCAGTTACCAAAAGTTTATTTATACGAATAATGACAAACATTTTTTTGTCTATGTGTCCACTTGTTTGCTTTCATTGTAACATCACTAAAATAATTACATCTTAAATTAATCGCAGAACTTCTTCTGTTAAATTATTTGTAACATTTCTCGTATATTATGTTCTTGAAATATTCTATTACAGTATTTATTTCAAAGGAAATGTTTTCAAAGTATTTTTATCCTACAATATGATTATTCATTGTATAATGCAACTGATTTCACACTTTAAATTAAGTTAAGTAAAAAAAAAAATTTCATTATTGTTACTATACTATTTGATATTAATAGTATAATGGAAGTGTTTTCATATTTTCAATTGAGTTAAGTTGATAATTTGCACTACTGTAGAGCCTCTGTTTAGTGACCCCATTTATTGCGTCTCTATTTATATTAACAACTGGTTTTTGAGGAGCCATGAAAAATAAGGGGGAATAAAGTTTAAAATTTAAAGGAAATCGGCCGAGAAATAAGTTTGTTGCACTTTTCTGAGTTGCTACACATTGCATTTCTCTTGGTGAACGAGTACATATATGAAATATACCACCACCTCCCCCTCTCCCATCATTTACCACTTCTCCTGGGCCAACATGCTAGCCAATACCTATAACACTTTATAAATGTTTTACATAAAATATAGAGTAGTAGGCCTGTTAGTAATTCTAATGAGTTTTGTGTTATACAACGATTGCAATTTATCAACTACTGTAAAGAAACTAACACCGGTACAAAATATAAATGAAAGCTAGTACAAAACACTTTGATATTGAAATGTGGTACTGCCACAGTTGTGAAGTAAACAGGAAGTTCTCAAAATTAAATCATACATGACTCTGTTGTCTTAACTGCTGAACTCCCCCTACAAAAACCGATAGAGATCTTGGCTTCACAAGACAAAAGAGTAAACAGTAGCCAAAATTGTGCTCTAGATCGACACGTATTCAAAGGTGTGCAGCGACAGTCAGAACTGCCAACTGTTGGAGTGCGCCGTCAGCAGCTACGGTAGCAGAAAGCACAACAGCAGGGACGCTGTATTTGTCGAACAGACTGTTGCCCCCAGCAATGCACTGTGTTACTGCTACAGCACACTTTCATTTACAAATGGCTGCTTGTAAGTGCTCGTGTAGTTGAGTGGTTTATTTTGGGCATGACATGGGATGCTTCATAATAAAATATTTATGCTGCCGATTACAACTCAAATTATCTGGGAGGTTGTGCTAATACAGCGGGTAGTGTGGGGCTGTATATGCTGCGATGTAGGGGCAAGACACAACAACATTGTGGCACTTTGTGTATGGATATTGTTTCATTAGCTCTAGTGGAAGGAAGATGTTTATGAACTCATGTGTTTCATACTTGAATTATATTGTGTCTGTTTAACATATTAGTACTATTTAATAACATTCTTCAACCAGGAATCAAATTTATTGACAAAATGTCAGTTAAATTGGATTTACATAACTGTACCACCTTCATTCTGTAAGGAACTCACAGTGGTTATCACCAAAGACTTAGCATGTTTCCAACAGAATCTGCAATGAAACCAACAAAAAAATTCACTCGTGAAATCAAACCAGCAATATTTAATAGCCATATTATACAGTTGCCATCCTAGTATGTACATAAACCGTTATTAAGAAACTCTTTACTTACAAATAACATAAAATTGTCATTGTCCATTATGTCTACATCTGAAATGAAGTTAGGTCCTAAAATTAAAATAAGAAATAAAGTTACCCAATGTTGGTGACAAGCTGTTACCAACAGAATGGGTCTAGTACTGCTTTACTTGCATAGCTACGTACAAATGCTTGCCCTTATTATAAAAAAAATAAGTCAAACCAATTATTTGGCTGGTTTCACATTACTGTGACAGGTATACAAATTAAACTTAATATTGCAGCAGATGTAATGCAATATATTAACAATTAACTACCTATTATTGCATTTCAAGATTGCAATCAACAGATTTTTTTATGCAAAATGCCATATGTATGTCTATTTTTGGAAGAAGAATATGAACTTAAAAGTTCATTTCTATCAGTACCAAAGAGACTTAGCAACATAAGAAATTGTTGATTTACTACCGGCAAGTTGAAATTACTTATCTTAAAAATAGAAACATTTCACGCAACATTTGGTGGGCAGGGCTTATGTATACTAAAAGCCACTGTATACTGTATATCCAAAATTAGCATTATTTCAGGAGTTTATGAGAATGGTGTCCACACAGTTTAATTTTTTACTGAAACTTGTTGGTGATAAACATTATATATTATCGTCCTGGATAAAGGCTTTTATTTTACCAGGGAAATTAAATTTTGCTTATAAATTGATGTTGTAATGACAATCTTAATAAAATTTTGATTTCAGAACACAGTTATCAAAGAAATACATTTTGCCAAATAAATATTAAATTTTAATGTTTCCAGTTGATCATTGTGATAACTGTTATAACCAAAAAATTACTATTTATGTGTGCCATGTTCACAGTGCAGTAGAATTACAAAATCATTTATACTGTGGATATTTGTGAAGTCTGGGATTTATATCCCACCAATATTTCACATCGATTGTATATGATCAGCGTCACATTACACCTTCGTTAGTGACATAGATCCAGCATAGGCCATAAAACAGTTGTGGTCCAGTCGCTTACTGTTTGTGTCATTGATTGAGACTGTGAAAGACCTAGCAACACTTTATGGCATTGCTTTGGTTGTTAGTCTGCTACCATAATTATTGCTACCAAAAATAAATAAAGTATTATGACATATGCCTGCTGGATGCAAAAGGCCACTAGTAATTAATGAATAATGAGAACATGAGATGTATAGTTATATATGATCCAGAGGAGATTAAAGTAAATTATTCCACAAGAAGTATTTTAAATTAACCTTCATTTCTTTTAAATAAACAAAACAGTAATTTTTATATATTTTGCTGGCATAAGTAAGTGAATATGAATAACATGATAAAAACTTGTATAATAGCAAAAAGAAAAAAAAAACGGGGCCCCTTACAAATAAGATTTATTGTACTGGGTGCGGCAACATAACTTCCTTTTTTCAAAACGATATAAAACAAATTATATAAATCAGAAATGTTTCAATTTTTTTTTATGATGTAGGTACACATCTAAAGTTTTTTTCTACGTCGTTTTGAAAATCATATCTGGTAGGTGACGCCCCGAATTGCCCATTCACTGAATAAACCGATTTCTGGCGTTTGCCATGACTCTCACCAACATATCAGCGGGTATGTTGGCAATTTTTGCCCGGATGTTGGCCTTTAAGTGTGGAAGTGTCCGTGGGCGGTTGACATAAACTCGCGATTTCAAAATACCCCACAAAAAATAATTGTGTGGGGCCAAATCGGGGTAACGAGCTGGCCAATCCAAATTGCCCCTAATTGAAATGAGGCGCTCCGGGAAGTGTTCCCTCAAAACAGCCATTGATGAACTTGAAGTGTGAGACGTTGCTCCGCCCTGTTGTCTTCAAGATCCAATTCATCAAGTCGTGTAAAAAAAAAGTCCTCCAACATGTTCACAAACCGTTCTTAATTCACTGTAACTATGACCTCTTTTTTTTTTCTTCAAAAAACCAGGTAGAGGGTCATGGCAAACGCCAGAAATTGGTTTATTCAGTTAATGGGCCATGTGGGGCATCACCTACCAGATATGATTTTCAGAACTACGTAGAAAAAAACTTTAGATATGTACCTACATTATACAAATAACATTAAAAATTTCTGATTCATATAATGAGTTTTATTTCGTTTTGAAAAAAGAAAGTTATGTTTCCGCATTCTGTATATGCGTATTTAAATGCCAGGACATTCATCTTTTAGTAAATATATAAAATTAAGTAAGCCAAGCTTATGATGAAAAAAATTTCCATTTTGAAATTTGATAGTTCGTTTTTTTTTTTAATTTTGAAAGTTTACAATTTGTTAAAAATTCAAACTTTTGGAAGTTTACGAACTGTGGGTTCAATCAAAATTAAAATTCAGTGGAGATGGCAGGCGGAGATAATCATGCATTAAATGCCATGGCCGTTCTTCAGTGAACGTGACGGGAGTCACGAGTACCCTGTCACAGCTACCAGGTTAGACTGCGAAGTCGCAGTCTTACCATACTACTGTTCGGTATGAACTGGTACTCCGATAACAGTGATACAGTGGAAATGGAACTGCCAAACCGCTATCGGTGATGCTGTGAAACTGTGACCTCTGGAAAGGTTGGACACGGATAAATACAAGAATAACTGTTACCGCGAAACTGGGTCAGGAAAACAAAGGAACAACACATACACATAACAGAGGTTGAAAACTACTTGAACAGCATACCAGTACTAAACGATGTTGTAGCACATCTAAACTTCACGATGAGAAGTAAAATGAACTTCCATGAATCTACATCTTGAACACAAGTGCCGTCAAATCAGATGTTCATAGCTAGTCAGTGGGATGATGAATACGCGGTCGATATGTTGTGAGCGCTCGATAGAAACACGCCGGCTGAACTTCGGCGGTTGTTGCTAGATGGCATGAGCTTACCCAAACGGCAGCCTACGATGCCTCTCTTGCATAGTAACAGCTTGAAAAGAGATGATGCGCAGTGAAAAATTACGACTATTGAAGGACACGACAAAAATTAAAACAAGGCTTGCAGCTGGATGCGATGGTGACACAAAAAATACACTGCATGTTAAGATACACATCCTGAAAGAAAACGCATGTGCATTTAAACTGCCCAGAAATACGTTGCCAACTTGGCTGAAGCCTTTTTTTTGTGAGACTGCAAGGTAAAAAAAACAGGATTGTAAGAAGGCCTTAATAAGTTAAAATTAATGTAATTTACTGAGATGATTATCTTTCCTCAAAATAAATCAAATATAAATGAAATAAAATAATATCCCAAATTTAAATTAATCTCATATAATGAATTCGTTAAGCACTAAACATAAAAAATAAAAAATAAAATTTTTAAATTTTTTTATTTGTGCTCCTTAAGCATTATCTCATTCATCTGAACATATTATCCGATTACCATCATGTAATGAATCCGCCGAACCCGACTGCCTCTTGCCAACCTTCACATCATGTACTACTCACTACCACATGTCCCCATTTGAGACACCCATTAATATCTCGTGTTACATATTCATTTATTAGGAGCTTTCATTTCACGCCCTGTCCTTGTTACTGTTTGAGCACTGTTATTGTTCGTAAAACTGACAGAGACACTTTCTGTGCTATCACTGGTACCTCTTCCCCCACGTACTAAGCTGAATGTGTTTGCCCCTTCACTTATGTCAATGTTGCACCTCATGTGAGTAATATATTCAAAGCCCTTGAATCCATTCACTACTCTCTTCACAGTGTCCTCCAACTCCCCATAACTGTGTTTCCTGTTACCTGACAGTGTTTTGTAAGTATTCACTGTTCTCTGGTTTGTTGCTGTATCAGGAGCAGTGTTATCTCCTGTGCTCCTGGATTATTGAAGATGGGTTTCGTTGCGTCTCAGTATATTGCCCCTTCCGTTCCTTATTATATAGGGTCTTGGGGCTTCATGTTTCCTTACAATTGTAGCTATTTGCCAGTTTTCGCAACCACCCTGTCTCCTATCTTGGACTCGCTCTCTTCAGGGCCGACTTGTCATATTTTTTCTTGTATGACTCTTGATTCTTCATTATCCTTTTGTGTGCATCTTTTTGCACTCTGGGTTGTAAGACTTGGTTCATCACTGGGAGTAAAGTTCTTATTTGTCTGCTCGTCAGGAGTTGGCAGAGGGATATGTTCACACTTGACAATGGCATGTTACTGTACTCTCTCAGTAGGTTTCTGCTGCTCATTACTTTTCTTTAGTATCATTTCTGCTATATGGCCGACCTTTTGTGCTAGGCTGTTGCTTCTGTAATAGTATGAGCTGCATGTCAGCACTTTGATTTCATATTTTTGTGCAAACCGCGAGAACACCTGGGACGAGACTAGCATATCGTCTGCTCTTATTACATTTGATATGCCATGGGTGCAGCATACATCCTTTTGTTTCTCACGTACATTTTGTGCGGTTTTTTGCATTATTGGCATGATTTCGAGCCACTTTGAGTATGTGTCGACAACAATCAGGTCATGCCTGCCACCAATGTTTAGTATGTCCACTGACATATTCTCTAAAGGAAGTTGTGGAATCTCTTGTGCCATCATTGGTGATTATATCTTGGTTGGTTGATATTTGTCACAGATACAGAACCCTTTCACCCACTCTATAATACCGCGTACATGTTACTTTAGTAGTACACGGCCTTTGCCTTCGTATTGGTCTTCTCTCTTCCACTGTGACCCTCATGGAGCAAATTCAGAACCAAGTTTTTTCAATTGTTTAGGAACTGGGAGCTTGTCATTATAAAGCACTAACTCACTGATCACATAAATGCATTTCTTATTGGCCAGGCCCACCTATAGCTCTCCATAACTTGTTTCGTGTGTTCTGGCCATCCTCTGGAACACATTTCTTTGAGAGCTGATAGTTCAGCATCTTTGGCAGTTTCTTTGAAGAATATACCTTTTTTTCCCTCAGACATCGGTAAGTGCCGAACTATCTCGTGTACGAGTTCTTTCATCTCTGGATCATCATCATTTGAATCTGGCAGGTATGAGCGAGACAATAAATATCCTTTATAGATTTGCGGTCCTGGAAGATATTTTACTTCAATGTTGTACTTCAGGGTTTTCATGCGCAGTCTGCATAATTTTGATGAGGAAATATTTTGTATCGGTTTGCTCATTGTAGCAACTAGTGGTTTACGGTCACTGTTACCTTGATCACTGTTACCTTGTAGCCGTACATGTAGTTGAGGAACTTTGCCGAGCTGAAGACAATGGCTCTAATTTCCTTCTCTTTCTGGGATTAGTTCTGCTCATTTGGTCTCATGCTAGCTGATGCAAAGGCCGCTGGCTGTTTGTTCTGCAGCAGTACACACCGTAGCCCATCTTTGCTTGCATCACGCCGAATTACTATTTCCTTATTCTGTGAATAGTTTGCAAGATTGGAACGTTTGATAACAGGATTTTTATCTCATTGAATGCATCTTCATGGGCGGTTAGCCACTGGCAGTTTACTCGATCTGATAATAACTGTCTAAGTGGGGATGTTACCGCTGACATGTTGGGGATTAACTGTCAAACAAAGTTGAACATACTCATACATCTTTAGAGTTACTTTCTTGGCATTGGAGCTTTCATTCCCACCAGCGCCCGACACATTCTGTGTCAACTCTTATTCCTTGCTTGCTAAATTTGAACCCTACGTAAGTGTCCTCTTTTTTCTTGTGCTGTACTTTCTTTGCATTACAATTTATGTTTCTTTCTTTTTCCCATTCACTGTTACATCATATTGATAAGTCATAACATTGGGAATTTCTTTAAAGTGACTTTCGATTTTCTTTTGAAAGACCTCACTCGCACAGATTAGGCCAAAAGGCATTATTTTAAACTTGTATACTTCATAGGGAGTCAAAAAGCAAAACAATTTACTTGATGTCCCATCGAGCTCTATTTGATGATATCAGTCTTTCAGGGCCAACACAGGAAAGTGTTCATTAAATGCCAGCATCTCTGCTATTTTGACTACTGTTGGCAGTAAGTGATGTTCGGTGGCAGTGATTTTGTTAATGTGTTGTTGATCAAGGCAGAATCTCAGATCACCGTTTGGTTTTTCTGCCGTCACTTATCAATTGTTTTAGTGTCCAGAACTTGGATTTTCTACCTTTTCGATTGCCCTTCTCTTTTAATTGATGCCAGTGGGTTTTTTAATTTAGATTTCACTGCGGTTGGAATTCGTTGAGAAGGTTCATTAACCAACTTTGCACCCTTTTCAATTTGAATAGTATAGGTGTCAGGAAAGTTTCCCAGGCCTTCAAACATTTCTGCATTTTTGTTGACAAATTCACTCGTATCACTTCCTTCTTGATTGGTTTTTATCATCTGTACATATTAATTAGTTCTAATTCTTTACATCCTTGTAGCCCTAGCAGTGGTGTTGTCTGCAGGTTCACGACTACAAACGCGATCTTGGCCTTTCTTACTTTAAGTTATTTAGTTTTAATTTGTGCAATTTACCCAGCTCAACCATACAGCAAATTACACATAATACATTAATCTTCTTAATACTGGCCCACACTAAACAAGGCCACTTTTAAAGATTGGTTCCGCTTCATTACCTAACGTTCAGCATGTTCCTACCAGTGTTATTTCTGTGCATGAGTCAGTTGTGTTCCAGGCCTAGGGCACTTGATGTGCAAGTTGGGTGGGAAGTAGAATGACGTAGGAGCACATTGTAGAGCTAGCATAGCGTGTCCTATCCCTCACTCAGTCTTTGAAAAGTCTGAATGGGTGAGAAGCACAGCTCGTCACTAGTCTTCAGTACCTGCTGGGGGTACAGCACAGGACAGCTAATGTGCATCTCACCCTTACACCAAACATGTACTACTTACTATTTTTACTCAATTCTAAGTAGAAAATTTTTTCCTAAAATGCCGTATTGTCCCAAATATGTCAGCTCGCATATAAGTTTACCTATTGAATTTAATGTTCTATTCTGACTCTGGAAAAAATTTTGGGATAGGTAAAAAGAGTAGTTTTATATAAACTTAAAGTTATATATAATTTTATGTTCAATTAATTCTTCCCAGTGTAAATAAAAGCTTTCAAGTCACATTAACTCTTTTAATTTACACACAAAATATTTCCCAAGTAAAAAAGTAAATACTGAACATAGGTGCTGTACATATTGGTAATAGTTAATTGTAGTTCCCTATTCATCTTCACTGGTGGCGTCACACTCTTCACTAATGGTTTCACCTTCATTTCTTTAGTGCCCGCATACAGATCGAGTCCTTAATTTTTGCACAAATATATTTAAAAAAAATAATTGACTTCTATTAAGGACAATACAGTATTAGTGAAAAACAAGAAAGTGGCTTAGAATGAAGTAGCATAAATATTTTAGCCTGAAAAAAATTTTTTGTGCAACTGTATATTTGTTTGAATCATTATTTTTAATTTTTATGTTCATGCCACGAATAATACATCTCTCAATACGTTCAAAGCAGTTTTGTGAACATCTTCAATAAAATGGTTCGAGTTAGGTGCATGTTCTATGTGAAATTGTTCATAAAAACCACTTGTCCTACAGACAGAATTGCATGCAGGTTGTGGAATATATGTTTTCACAGTAAATTAACATATTGCATACATGCTCTGTAATGTGAAACACTCTTTCCAAAAACCACAGTTAAATTCCATGCCAGCAGATCTGGCCATTGTGTGTTTGTGAGTATAGTGCAGCATTATAGGATAATGTGCACTATCTTTACACTTAATGAAAAGTACAGCCATCTAGTGGGAAATGCAGCAGTTATATATTCTTTATTACAGTGAAAAATGTTCTTTCCCTTTACAGAATCATTTTTAATGATGCAGATAGGAAAAATTTGGTATTTAGTTAAACTTTTATAAACAATTTATTGACTTCGAAAATAAATAAAAATATATATTTATATAGTTCTTTGAGATAGTGTATGCAAATAGGATACTATTTTTCATGTAAAACATGATATTTATTGGCATCACAGCCAATGGTCAACATGTTTTCCAAAAAAACAAGTTTTCCACTGGTAACATAGAATAATAAAAGTAACTAATATTTGAAGTACTGTACAATGTTTCACATCAAAAAGGCGGAACTGAAAATAGCTCTGTCCCAAAACCCAAAAATCTGAAGCCCCAAAAATAGCTTTGCCCCAAGCCCCCGAAATCTTCTAAACAGGGTTGTTCTCAACCATGCCGGCATGTCAGCTAGCCTGCTGGCTGCTATCAATGCACCATACAGTAAGGGCGATCCTGAGGCAGTGTAGTCCTTACTGCTTGCCATTGGCCGAGAGTACAGTAGATGTTAACTGGTTAACAGGTCATATCCAACAGAAAGACGCTCCCTTGTAGAAAGGAACCCACAAAAAAAAACTCTTTTTCAAATGGCCATCAAACCAACTACTTGCACTTCATCTTTAATATCCCAGAGGCAGCATGGTGGCAGATGAACACCCATGCTAACCAGCAGGACATACGTAGTTGTCTAAAGACATGTGGGATGTCAGGTGCAGATGCTACGTGCACAGAATTAATCTGCCAGTCGAGGCAGCTGTGATGCCGACAGTGTAGTGTTGCGGGAGCAGCCTACACGTGGCAAGGCACGGACATGTTACAGTGCTGCACCACGGAGCCTGCGAGGGAAGGAGTCGCAGACTTCTTAAAGTTGGGAGAAAGACTTCCACGTGCTCGAGGTGTCGGGGCCCTACATTCTGAATATAATAACTAACATTTCACTCTGATGAAGGCTGAATGATTTTTCATTCATAATCTCTCTCCAGAAAGTTGACTCTCAGGCTCTTCGAGTGGTGAGCGAGTGAGTGAAGAGATTTGGATGGCTCCTAACAGCAAGGTTTGGAGAGCCAATGATTGTGATTGAGGTGAGTATGGAGCAGCGCTGGAATGAAGGGGCGAGGGGAACTTTATATACCTGAACAATCCCACGACCAGCGGCATCGTCTGGCACGATTCCCACTTGCAAAAATTCAGGAGCGACCCGGCCAGGGATTGAACCCAGTTCGCATTGGTGGGAGGTGAGCAGTCTAACCGCTCAGCCACCGCGGCCTCTCTTCGAGTGGTGCTTGAACACCTGAACGCCTTGTATTTAAGGGAATGTTAGCTATGCTGGGCAATACTTCGTGCTACCCAGGGACCTTGTTACCATTAGAGGATAGAGGAGGTACCTGCTTTGACGGCTTGAGCCGGCAGATGAATGGCAACAACGCCCAACCGCTCAGACCATTTGGGGCTTGAATTTGGTTGTGAAGTGATGTTTCTGGCTATGGAAATTGACACTCTGGTGTAAAACCCATGAGTGTCTTAGAAACCTTAAGTAGGAGCACAATATGTTTGGTAGGCCCCACCAGATGTCCTCTCTGGTGATCAGTCTACTCATGCTGGCTGTGGCTGAAACTTTGCACGCTGAGAGAGATGTTGAGGGTCGTCACCTGACGCAGTGAGAAGCGACACAGCTCCAGTCTTGTCCTAGACAGCCAGGAGGAGTGAGGGTACTATCTCTGCTAAACCAGAGTGCATCTTTGTCATATGTTGTCAAGCCAAGCCTTTTACGCAGGTTATACTCTATCAGAGCTCAGGTACAGTTGTGAAAATATGTCTGATGTGGGAGACAGGTGTACTTAGTTCCAGCAGGAGTTGTAGTGTTTATATTTTTATTATGCTTATTAATGTTGGCCAGTAGTTCTGCAACATACATGGAACAGTGCTCTGAAAGGCAGGGAATTAAGAATGTGTATGTAAATTAATGACAGTAGCATTAACCTGGAATGAGGGTGGAAAGCTTCGCTGGGCTGACCACCCAGTACGCTGGACCAGGACTAAACTCACAACCTCTCGAATGTGAATCAGTTACGTTAACACCATCGTGTCCCATTCCCTGTGTTACTGCGGTTACTAGAAAACCTGAAGAATTATTTTTGTTGCCTAATTCATGTATAACTGTACTAGCGAATGGAACAAAAACCTTTCACTTGTTTCGCATTGATTCCAAACAAACATGTTGACTACACAAAATGTAAAATAACTTCTGACAGCTTAACCTCGTACTCCATGGATACTAATTTTAATGTAAACAATTTGCCTAGATAAATCATATCACAACCTTCAAAAAATGCATCTTATAAGAAAACGCCTACACCAGTTAAAGCAATGTTGAAAAATATTTCAGTTTTCTTACTTAAGAAATAACGTATTTGTGCTGACATTTCATGCCACTGTAATATTACATGAAGCAATTGTTCTCTATACCTCGTAGACTAACGTAGGATATAGTTACATTAATATACCTATATAGAACCACACACATTGTTGACGTAACGGAACACGGCATTAACATGTTCGTAAGAAACTTGTGTACCAGGGTTTTGTTATTTTCCTCCTCCATAAATGTGAAATGTCATGATATTTTGTTCTGCAAGAACGGGTTAGTGATAAGTTTCTTCGAACACGTGTGAATGTTGGTGGCCTGCATGCAGCTGGAGTGTCATCTGCGGATGCACCTCGATGTGCTGAGAACTCTCCTGCTTGTGGCGAGAGCTGGCACTTCCATCTTTCATGGCAGCTTGCAAAGCAACATTTGCAAGTCTCTAAGCTGTGTGCAGACCAACCACAGGTATCACAGAACTTAGTGTTGTGTGTTGGCGGTTGTACTGCATGCATAGTAGCTGTAAGAGAAGTTAAGATATCGTTGAGTCTCGGCAAGTGGAACACTCTTGAAGGCCCTGGTTTACGTTTTCTTCCTGCACATCGCAGATCCTTACATGGTAACAAGTATAAATCACCGTGGCTACGAATGTAGCAACATGTAACAGTACGTGAGTCTAGTGAAACAGTAAAATTTTCATAAATATGAACTTTTAAACTTTCAAACTATTCTGCCTTTAGTGGCCATAAAAAAATAATAATAAATTTTGGTGGGCATATTAACTAAAAAATTCCCATATTCATAACTTTTATGATTTTTTGTAATCTCTTTCATCACTTTTTGTATTATAACATACACTCTTGTAGGTAGTTTTGTTTGAGGGCTGTCTCAAAAGTGCTCACCTCACCGTGATTCAGCTATACGAGCCGTAACTATACAGCTAAAAGATGTCGGTGCCGCGGGCAGTCCTGTTTGCCAACTCCAGTATTTAGCTAAATCACAGAGTTACACTTATATAAGCGGGTTACTTACTTGATATCAGACAACAGCAGCGTAGATTTTTGGGAGCTAGCATCAAATAGCACTGGCACTCTGACGTCTCGTCACATGCGTTACTCATGTATGTTCTTCATTCCAATTCGTGACAGTTTGTTATGTAGAATAAAACCCAGGTCGCAGTATGTCAATACCTAGCCTAAATAAACTGCATAGTTTTTAATTAGTTTTTCAAACACAACCATTTTTTTTAAATGGATATGCTTAAGAAATGATTTCCAAATATGAATCCAAAAGTCTACCTCGTTGCTAACAGCAAATAATTCATAATACTGGGTGGCTTTCAATCTTATCCAGTGTCTATATGTATTTCCATTTGTGTATACATATCATTAGACCCAGAAAATTAAAATGATTTTCCTATATGCACAAACACAAAAATACGATTTTTTTAATTTAAAGATATTTGGTTAATTTAAAGATTACAGCAATGTTTTATTGTACCAAACATATGAAGTTTTATTCATTGAGTTAAATTATTTTTAATTCTATTATACTTTAACTAAAATATTTTGAAATTTTGTTTCAATATCAAAAAAATTCAAGATTTGGTTTTGGGGATGTTATTTTTAATTGTTTACTTTTAAATACGTCACATGTTGTCATAGATCTTGATTGTAAGAGTAAAATCGTTATGCTTGTTAAGGTGATGTCTCTGATTAGATAGGACATGACTGTGTTATAGCTATTTGCTTCAGGAAGCTTACTTCAACATTCCGCTAACTTATTTGATTGTTTTTTCTACTTTCTTCAATCGCTGCAAGTTTCAACAGCACACTGCGGCTGTACTGTGAACCGACATTCTTTTAGTTGTCCTCCCGCGTGGGAAGAATAGTATTTTTGTGTACTTGTATCTCACAAATTTATATTTATAAAACTATTACATTACCAGAGTAAATATTGTTACAAATTAGACCAACTGCTTTTAAACTATGTTATTAATTTAATTATTGTCATTTGTAATTCCTACAGGTACTGAAAGATGTTGTCATGATTTAATGTTATCTGTGAAAAGTATTTGTAATGCATTATTGAAATTTCATTGTCAACTGAAATATGAATTTTTGGGATATACTTTTTTGCTTACCGTGAAAGCTCTAATTAGGTTTATTGATTCTACTATTAACAATCATTAAGGCTTGCATGTTATTTTGTGTTATTTGTATATATTTTGTAAAACTCTCCAGCTTGGAACATTTTTTATATTAAATTTACTGCATTAAGCAAAGTCTTCTTTACGAATTCAGTTAGTACATACCTAAAAACTTATTAAAGATATTTACACTTACTTTATTAGAATTTCACAATTTATTCAAAAAAAAAGAAGTTAGTAATGTGCAGGCAATTTTATTTGCCATTGCTTTATGTTTCCTTAAGTTTTATGTAGCTGCTTATATTTTTTATTTGTAATTTTTTTTCCTTGTGATAGAATATTGTAAGTCGGGCAAGCAGGCTGATATTCAGACCACCAAAAACAGTTGAAGTGATGNATATTTTTTATTTCTAATTTTTTTTCCTTGTGATAGAATATTGTAAGTCGGGCAAGCAGGCTGATATTCAGACCACCGAAAACAGTTCATGTGATANTTTTCCTTGTGATAGAATATTGTAAGTCGGGCAAGCAGGCTGATATTCAGACCACCAAAAACAGTTGAAGTGATAATCCAGTAAATATTTGTGATTGTGCTGTTCGTTGTGAGAAGAACTCGTCTTTAACATTTTCTTCATTATTTTTAGTACTCGACTTTTATTTTGATTTTTGGTTAACCTGTGATTTTTTCACATTTCATAATTAAACATGATTTAAATAATAAAAATAAGTGTTTGCACTATTCATTCCATTTTTGTAATTTTTGTCCATAGAGATGTAATGTGAGGATTGTAACCAAACCCGCAGTACTGTTAGCGAGAAACATAAGTAACGACTTAAAGCAACTGTGTTTCTGAAGCTAAAACTTTTTTGCATACAAAATGTGTTCCCCATTAATACCAACAGGGGCAGATTCTTTGAAGACATACGGATTCTAAACATTATTTTGAAGCTCTCAACATAAATATAAATGGCCTTTGTGTATAGCTCTAGCTCGAACCATACTGAAGAGAGAGAGAGGTGGAACTCGTGCAGGGTACAGGTTATGCCAACCATTAAGTAACAAACTTCCAAGACCTAGTGTTGAACTGCTTTTACCACTAGAACTGACAAAACCATGTAGGTTATACCTAAACTAGCACCCTGTTCATATAAATATGTTTCTTTTTTAAGTTAGCAAACATTTTGAGCAAGTTAAAATGCAACTGGTATGTAATAAAGTTACAATAAATAATGTTTTAAAAAGATCAAGAGACTGTTGAGAAACTAAGAGTTTAAAAGTGTCCACTTCAGTGTTAGAACCATGGGTGTAAAAGCCATTGCCCGTGGGGTTTGTGCGGGTTCACTAGGGGTCATTGGGACCCCCATTAGGGTTAAGACCTTGAACCACCTTGAACCAAGATTCATAATTATACTGGAGTTCTTTGTTTACTTTAACTTTTGTATCATATCTGAAAATAGCAGTTGAGATTAGTATGTATTTTTACTTCTACTTGGGTATATGTCATATTTTATTATATGATTTGCGGTGAGACGAGCATCACACGACTTTGCAAGCTATTAAGATTAATCTTTTATGCAAAGCTGAAACATTTTCTGTCAAAATGATCACAAGATATGGTGGTTGCCACATAACTCATGGAGTATTATTTTTGTAAATTAATAGCTACCAGCCTTTAATTTCATTTTTCAATATTGATGTGATATTAGATTGAATTTCTACATTTAGTTTAAAAAAAATTATTTATTACATAATTTAGTTAATTAGCCTAAAAATTATATTCAGTAATTTTTAAATTTTGACAAAATCTTAAAAGCAAATGTTTAACTCAGTCATAAAGGAGTGGATTTTCAAGTGTTTATTGTTTATGGTTTATGATCAGAGTTATTAGTTATTCTGTGTTTGGTAGCTCTACATGATTCATCTTATATAATTTTTCCCTGGAATTCAGAATTTATTTATGTGTTTNTATTCTGTGTTTGGTAGCTCTACATGATTCATCTTATATAATTTTTCCCTGGAATTCAGAATTTATTTATGTGTTTTTTTTCTATATTATATAGGTTGTAATGCCATATTTTGTAGGTTCCAAAACAGGGTTTATATCAGTACAGAATTTTTCAATTATGCAGTGCATTAACCAATAAATATTTAGAATAAAACATGTCAACAGATAAAGCATTTTTTTCAAGCATATTTCTAAGTTACCTATTAAAGTGGAGCCACATTGCATAAATATTGGCTCTACCAATGAGTGATAGTTGTGGGGAAATGTGAGATGAAGATGTGTTACATGTCTTGGAATTGGATAGAACTAGTTTGGTAGTGTAAAGGAACAAAGGAAGTTGTGGGTCANTTATTCTGTGTTTGGTAGCTCTACATGATTCATCTTATATAATTTTTCCCTGGAATTCAGAATTTATTTATGTGTTTGTTTTCTATATTATATAGGTTGTGATGCCATATTTTGTAGGTTCCAAAACAGGGTTTATATCAGTACAGAATTTTTCAATTATGCAGTGCATTAACCAATAAATATTTAGAATAAAACATGTCAACAGATAAAGCATTTTTTCAAGCATATTTCTAAGTTACCTATTAAAGTGGAGCCACATTGCATAAATATTGGCTCTACCAATGAGTGATAGTTGTGAGGAAATGTGAGACGAAGAAGTGTTACATGTCTTGGAATTGGATAGAACTAGTTTGGTAGTGTAAAGGAACAAAGGAAGTTGTGGGTCAAGGACCACACTGAATGACCTGCAGATATAATAGTGTATGAATCGTACAAGAAAATATGACGAACTTTCTTGCGGAAACCAGAAAGCAGAAATTTTATAATCATGTGGTTCTATGTTTGAATGTCAAGTAAGCTGTGGACATTAAGACTATACAATTAGTACGTTCCTCATGACCTGAGTAGCTGCCAACATACACCAAGAAGCAGTAACCCGACATGTGTCTTTGAGAACCCTCCCACAGACATGAGACCGATATCACCGTAGGTGTTTCCCTGCCTGAGCACAGAGGCTGCGAGCTGGCAACCCGACTGCAACAGGAATTGGGTGGACCAGATAGGTCTACCATATAGGACTGATCTTCAGATACCTGTCGGTCTCAACAGTAAGACATTTATCAATCAAACTTGAATGGTCATGTGGGAAAAATGTGTGGATTTATGAAGGAAAAGATAGTTTACAATCAACCCCCACCCCCTCCAATGAGTAAAATCAAGGATTAAATCTTATGGTATTTGTAACAGAGAGATGAGTATAGGTATCTTCATTGTGTCAATACTTATATAACAAAGGGAAGTATATTGAGACAAGTCACCTCCTCAATCATTCATTAGAGCATGAATACCAGGAAAGCTGACACTAAGAAGGTTTTATCCAGGTGCTTCTGCTCTCTGCCACAAGGGTGACATCACAGCCCTGAGAATAATCTCTTATTCCCTGTATGCCCGCACGTTGCTGATAGACTGGTACCATCCCACGGTTGGAGCAGAGACAACAGCAGGCGAAGGAAATCTATGCTCGGAACTCTGTTGAAGACAATGCTAGTAGTGCTCGTTATGTATTTGCCAAAGATAAGAAGTCTTCACGCCCTAGGTCTAGCAATAGTTATGGACATAACTGTGAGTGATTTGTTGTAGGTGTCAGACAAAGCACAAGGTCAAGCAATGCCCAGCGTATGGGAAAAAATGTGCAAAACGTGGCATTATGAATAGTTTTGCTGTCTCGTGCAGAGTTCACAAAGCTAGCGAGGTTAAAGCAAATCATTCTAGTGAATCCCTTTACTGTGATGCTGTGACTGTCAATTCTGTTTACTCTAGAGGGACTATAACAATCCACGTTAATTAGTGGAAGGAATGTGTGTTATTCTAAGGCAAAGTAGTGAACATAGAACTGGACCCAGGGTCTGAAATAAATATCTTACCTCTCAGTCTGTTCAGGAAGGTTGATAAACAATTCAAGGTTAGGCCAACATCCCTCAAAATTTAAGTCCAGGGTGGCACTGTGGTTGATTTTTATTGTTCAGTTAAAGGCCAGGAGTCATATGTTGAGTTCGTGATAACTGATTCCAACAGTACTCCCTTGTTAGGGTTACAATGCTGTGTCGACTTCAACCTTGTAAAAAAGGTCCAATCTGCATGTGAAGAGACAAAAGACAGGTTTATAAAGGAGCACAGTAAGGTCTTTACTGGTATTGGCTGTTTCCCACAAGTGAGTAGAACAAATGCTCAGGATTGTGGTAGGCCTGTATGTCAGCCTCCTAGGAGAGTACCCAGAATAAGGTCTGCATTTAAACAAGAACTGGACAGACTCTCACTAAGGTATAATATGTAATGTTGACAAACTTGATGCTAGTGGTTGTTGAAAAGTTGAGTGGGAAGTTGAGGTTATGTTTGGACCGCACTGATCTCAATAAGGTGGTCATCCGAGATTACCGTGAGATACCAACTTTAGAATAAATTTCTGAAAAGCTCACAGGAAAAAAATATTACTTTCTGTTTTACCTCAAAGAAGGATTCCACCAAGTAAAACTAGATTAAAAACTCATCCCACAAGTACGGTTTTTCGACACAATTTGGGTGTTACAGATATTTTCGCATGCCATATGGCATAACCAATGCTCCAGAAAATTTCCAGAAGTTTATTGAAGTAATTTTTTTAATTCCTGGATTTGTGACTTTCTTTGATGACATGATATGCACCAGCGAAACAGAAGATGAAAATGATGGGTGTGCTCAACAAATGATGGAATGTGCAGCGAGTCTTGGCATCATGTTTAACCCTGAAAGGCTTCAGTACAAGGTTTCTGAAGTAAGATATGTAGGTCAGATATTCTCTGCTGAAGGTATGTCACCAAATCCTGAGAGAATTCGAGCGTTGGCCAGTCTGCATGCTCTCAGCAATCACAAGGAACTCCAAGAAGCTTTCAGTATGTTCGACTTTGTTTGCTGTTATATCCCTCATGTCTAGTCGTGTTCTCCACTGTATGAGTTTCTTAAATCTGATGTGGAACATATGTGGCTTCCCTACCATGGCGAGGTTTTTTCTGCTCTTAAGTTGCTGATTGTTAGTGCACCTGTCCTTGGAACCTTTGTATCCAAAGCCCAACTTTTATACAGTATGATGCATCACAGAATGGAATAGGCACTGCTCTGTCTCCAGCCAGTGCGCATTACCTCCAGGTCACTTACAGAGGCAAAGAGAACTATTGCCAGATTGAGAAATAGCTCTTAGCAGTTTCTTTTGCCACAGCTAAATTTCACTGTCATGTTCATGGTAAAAGGGCGGTACTAGTGCAGTCTGATCACAAGTCACTTGTTGACATTATGGTCAAGCCTGTACATCATATAGGTTCAGCATGTCTTCAGTGGTTACATCTTAAGTTTCTGTAATATGACCTTAAATGTTATATTCTTACCTGGTAAATTGATGTATTTAGCAGACCACCTATCTTGACGATTTGTTTTCTGAAAATGGTTTAGTCTTCCTGGGTGAAAAGGTGGTTGTTCCAGAATTTTTAAGATCATATGTACTACAGTTGCTTTATGAAGTTCACTGTGGGAAATCCAAAGGCTGCCAATTCCATTGGCCATCAATATCAGTGGACATTGTGCATTCATACAAAAATGCTCTGTTTGTGAAAATTTCTGTCCAACTAACTGCAAACAGCCCCTCTGACCACAACCCATACTAAAGCTGCCATATGAAACAGTGGGTTTCATATGGCATATTTCACTTTTCTGGAAAAGCTTATTTAGTTCTTGTAGACAAATACTCAAAATGGATAGATATTTGTGGGCTACCTAGAAAAACTTATTTTGCTGTCATAAGTGCCATGCACCAGGTATTTAGTACCCACAGTTTTCGACGAGTACTCATGACTGACAATATGCCACGTAATGCTGTAGAGTGCCGTTAGTATAACGCTCAGAGTGAAATTGAGCTCCGAACCAGCAGCCTTCATTATTCTTGCATTAATGGATAAGCAAAAATGGCTACAAAAATTTACTTTGTGAATATAGAAATACTCCTGTTACTGGCTTACATTGGTCTCCTTCTCAGTTGCTATTTAATATGAGACTCCGAGGTATACTGCCTGTTTCTTGCAACTNACTGGCTTACATTGGTCTCCTTCTCAGTTGCTATTTAATATGAGACTCCGAGGTATACTGCCTGTTTCTTGCAACTCCTTAAAACCTATGGTCATCTGCCCAGAACATGTTAGAGCGCTAGTTTCCAAGGAGCAGCATGTGAACATGCCAGACAACAAGAGTTAACATTCATAAAATGGAAAAATGTTGTCATCAAAGCACACAAAAAAAAACGACAGTGGGTGCCTGGAGTTATCGTGAATCAGAACTATCACCTCGCTCGTATTGGGTACGAGTATCGGAAGGTAAGATAATCCGTCGAAATGTAATTCACTTAAAAGGTCCAAAACTTTGCAGAGGCCCCAACAGTCTGCTCCATATATAGCTTGTGGCAGATAATACTGCTGAAACCGTCCTAAGAAGTGAAAATCTCCATTCTAATCAAGCAGCCCTGTAACTGAAGCGGGTTTCAAGCACTTCGGCATCAGAACCTGGCTTCCGAGGATTGGTACTGGTTCTGTTACTGATGTTTTTACTGTGCACAGTAAGAACTTTTATCAGGAGGCAACAGACAGAAGTCGTAATACCCCAGCCACCAGAAGTGGAAGGGTTGTGAAGCCTGTAAAGTGCTTAAATTTTTAGGATTATTAGTAATCGTTGACATTGTTTCTGATTACATTTTCATACTACTTGTAAATAGTGACATTGTTTAATGTAAAAATAAATTTGTAGGAATCTGTTTTGTTACGGAATGCAATCTAATATTCTTGTAAGTGGTGGAATTCCTTACTGTAAAAAGAGGAAGGTGTGTTGTACACTTGTCTTTGTTTGTAATCGTTGGCAACACTGAATGTAAGTGACTTGCGGTAACCAGTTCCGGTTATGGCAATGCAGTGTAAGCTAGAGATGTAATAAAGATGTATCTTGCATCTGTAATATGAGTGATTGTCATTTAGCATCATACATCAGAACATAAGTAAAACACCCACCATCTGTTCTGGCTACCTCTGGAATTCCATGTTTGGCAAAAATATTCTGCGCCCTGACTGTTACCGCTCTGGATGTTGTTTTGTCGAAATTCAGCACCTCCAGGAACATAGAAAATAATCTTGTATNACCCTGACTGTTACCGCTCTGGATGTTGTTTTGTCGAAATTCAGCACCTCCAGGAACATAGAAAATAATCTTGTATTACTACATACTACTTCTGTTTCTGCTCTTTTATGTCTACAATCAAGACTTCCTATGGTCTGCCAGGGAACTGTGATGTTTTCAGAGTTTCTGCTCTTTGTACCCTATGCTCAATACATTTCTGACAGTTTTCCACCATCTGCTTCACTGCAGTAGACATGTTAGGCCACCACACTGACTCGTGTGCCCGACGATGACACTTCACTATTCCCATGTGCCCTTCATGTATTCTCTGCAACATTTCGGGATGTAGCAGCAAAGGAATAAAAATCTGTGTCCTTTTCATGATGAGACCATCGTTATATATCTGTTGTCCTCTCACTTACCAGTATACAGAGTCCTTGTGCCAGGATCCACGAAGGATACTTTCCTTCAGTTTCTGGCATTCCATATCACTGTCATGAGCCTCTTTGATGGCTGCTAAGCATTTGTCCGAAAATGGTGTTTCTGATACGACATTGTGGATGTACGAGTCTCCCTCCAGGATCTCTTTCCCTTCATCTTCCGCTTTCTCGATTGGGCCACGAGAGAGAGAGAGAGAGAGAGAGAGAGCATCTGGTATGTGGAATTCTCTTCCTGGCACATGCTTAACTGTGTATGTAAAGCACTTCAGTCGTATTCGTAACCTCTGCAGTCTAGCAGTCAGGTCTCAGAGTGGCTTAGTTCCTAGTATTGTAACCAGTGGTTTGTGGTCCGTGAGAACTTGCACGCTTTTTCACTCAGGCTTCTTGATGCATACATTATGGGTTTCCACTGGTGTCCCTTTTGCTGCTCTGGGCTGTATAATGAATCATCAGCTGAGATTCTGATTGGGGCATCATGTCTATAAAGAGCAAGGGTTGGCTGCTGTGTCAGTTTCCTTGATTGTGTTCATGGTTTTCTTTTGAGCATCACCCCATATCCACTCGTTTTAATTTTGTATCAGCTCTCGTAACGGTTGGTTCTTCTCTGGCAATTGTGGGATGAACTTTGGTAGTTCTATACATGAGGATGTCGTCAGCCTGGTCAACAACACCCTCTAGTCCCTGAAATATATCTTGAATTTTGCATTGGTAGTGCTCTGGCCCTTAATTTTTACCAAATGGCAAGCAATTGAAAATGTATCTGCCAAATGGTGTTTAAAATGTGGTTAATATTGTACGGTTGTTTGCCAAAGGTACTTGCCAAAATCCCCTTCAAGCGTACAGCGTTGTGAAAATCTTAGCTTCTCCTAACTGTTCCAGTAATTCTTCCACTGCTGGAAGCTGAAGGCACTCTCAACGCACGTACCAATTTAGTTACGTGTCATCNACTGTTCCAGTAATTCTTCCACTGCTGGAAGCTGAAGGCACTCTCAACGCACGTACCAATTTAGTTACGTGTCATCAACAGAAATTCTGACAGACACATCTGTCATAGACACTGTTATATTAAAAGCCATCAAAGCAGGTCTACCGAGAAGGGTAATTTGTTGACAGCCCACAACATAGATTTTTTGTTCACTGTGTTTACCACTAAGCGGAAGTACTCTTTTTGCCACTCCTATCACTTTGATGTTTCCATTGCCAGCANCGACAGAAATTCTGACAGACACATCTGTCATAGACACTGTTATATTAAAAGCCATCAAAGCAGGTCTACCGAGAAGGGTAATTTGTTGACAGCCCACAACATAGATTTCTTGTTCACTGTGTTTACCACTAAGCGGAAGTACTCTTTTTGCCACTCCTATCACTTTGATGTTTCCATTGCCAGCACCAAAAAGTTCCTGTGAGTTTTTTCATGTACCATTTCAAGACGGTCACTTAACCCTCATCTAATTATTGTGAAGTCGACCTTCGTATCAACTTTGAACTTACGCTCAACTTTGCCCATGTGCAGCTGAACAAACCATGGTTCCGAACAAACTTCCATTGTTTAATCTTCCCCATATAATATTCCTACCGCTGTTTGTCCTCCTTTGTTCCTAATCCTTGTACTTCCGCATCCCTACAACTCCTCTCATAATGGCCTTTTTCGTTGCACTTCCTACACTTAACCTTATCTGCAAGACACTTAAACCAAGGATATAACAGTGCCATGCCGCATTTGTGGCATATATTTGTTGCTGATTTGGCGTTCGGCTTATGGCTCTCACTTTTATTCGTGCTGTCTGTAGGCGGCAAAAATTTACCAAATTCTTTTCCCTTGGAGGCCGGTGAGCATCTGTCACACTACCGCAAACTTCATCAATTAATATTTCAGATGGCTGCCGCACTGCATGTTGCTGCTATGTTACAGTTTCTGCTTGTCTGATCTTTCTTGTTGCTCTGTTGTCAAGCCACTATCCATTTGTAGCACATTTGGAAACCTTTCATCTGCCACACCAATAACCAGACCTGTTATGAGTTCGTCCTTTTAAGTTTTGCAACTCACAAGTCTCTGCCAATCTAAATATGTCATTAATAAATGCATCAGCAGTTTCCCCTTTCTTGTTGCCAGCGTTTCAAAAACTTGGCACTTCATAAATAAGGTTTTTGCTCACCGAAAAGAACTACTCAAATCAACATTTCACCATTGCATACTATTTTACTTGGTCTTCTTTCAAAGCGTACGAGTCTTAACATCTCGTCCGCCTCGGGTCCCATGCAGTATGCTAGCATGTTTACTTGAGTTTACTCAGATTTTTCGCACATTCCTGATGCAATCCAAAAACTGTATAATCGTCGTATCCATTTGTCCCATTCCGATGGCAAACGAAAATCGAAATTTTCGGTAGGCCCAATTTGAAATTGCATTGCGCTCGCCATAGTGCTGTGCGTTGCACTGCTTGCTGCCAACCGTCACTACAGTTCCGACCATGAACCGAACTTTACCGGCAATGCTTTAGACACTGAACATTCTCAGTTACCGCGACCACGATGTCTGCCGACATTACCGTATGTATAATGCCTTTACGAACATTATAAACACCTTACACCGCGTAGCGTTTATTACAAAACATGTCTCGTCTGCCATGACCGAGTCCCAGATCTACCAACCTCTGTATGCATAATCTCCCTACACTACAATCCTGATGTTTCCTAGTCTTTACAGCTCTACAGTGCTCCGTCACATTGATAGCCATCAGTAATGCTCGTAGGATGCCTTATCCAAGCATCCAAGTTTGGAATCAGGCCATGTCTCCATCATTTACCTTATTTACACTTTAGGAAGCATGAATGTGTTTCTCCCTAATGCACTGTTGTGTAAAGGAGACATCCACCACCTTGGAATGAAACAGAACTGTAGACTGTTCTTGAGGAGGCACGGTGTTTGTCAACTACAGACTACTTCAGAAAGCTCATGGTGTCCCTGTTCCGTCAGGTTTATGTAGTTCTATAATCCACATATAGACCTACGTGGTATTCATATTTATCCCAGTATTCAAGACTCTTCATTGTACAATTATTAGCTTCTGCGGCCATGCTCACGTGTCAAGGCGGCTAGACTGCTAACAGTTTGGTACTAACCCCTTACGTAACTTTTGTAACTTTCTGAGCTAGTTTAGCATCTAACTAGTTTGTTTCCATGCCCATTTGTGCAATGCTAAACCCAAACATTTAGTTTAGTATAGTCCTTATTCTTAGAGTCAAGTGGAGTGGAGACACTTAAGCAGCTCTTAACATAGAGGTCTTGAGAGCCGATGAGGGTGAAGTGAGGTGAGTATGGCACAGCACCGGAATACAAGGGCAGGGGAAAAGGGATATCCCAGAGAAAACCAGCTGGTCAATGCCATCGTCCGGCACAATTCCCACATGCAAAAATCCGTGAGCAATCCTGACGTGAATTGAAACCGGTTTGTCTAGGTGGGAGGCAAGTAATCTAATCACTACACCACTGTGAGCCCCCTCTTTATTCGTGTTATACCACACACCATATCAGAATATGTCACTACGATGTCGTGGTGCAATAACAGACAAGTCCACATTCTCACGATATCAAGCAAGACCACATTCTCAAAATAATAAACAAGTCCACATTCTGACATTCCTCTTGTACCCTGCTGTCAAACTTGTGATATTCCGTACTTTGATTAGTTTCAAGTAAAGTGAATCTTCATCTTGAGTTTCGCATTATCAGTTTTCTTTTTTATCAACATTTGGCACTTCACACTGAACTTACAGACATTATGCTTCTCCTATTAATTGAAATAAAACAGTTTCTCTAATCACAGTATTCTTTTTTTTTAGGAGAGATATTGTAAAAAATTTGTTTCAGTGTTCCCAATAACTGTGTTTCCTTCACAGCTGAGTTGTATTTTGGTTTTAGGTAATCCATTTTCTGGTGTCCGGTTTTACTGCATATTCCCACCCTGCTTCAGTTCATACATGGTACAAGAGTTTTGTCCACTATACCACAGTGCATTTTTTGCAGTTCGATTTAATAATGTCTTTAATTTGTTTGCGAGCCATCCTTATTTAGTAATGAAAATCAATTTAAGGTTGTTTACTATGCTCCATTTATAGAATATATAGAAAACGCTATCACTGTGTAATTTTTTACTTCATGGTACGTAGTAGATTTGTGAAGACTTATAGAGAGGATAGTGCCTGCCAGATCTGAAGTAATCAATTTCCCAAATGTGGCATTGATTAATAATGATTAGTGATTTGTTTACATAAGTAAGTGCTTTCAAGTTTCAATGCTCTCGTCTGTTTAACTTATAATAAAATTAGAATTTATTCAAGTTACACAATTTTTTTTTTTTTTTTTTAACTTTACAATCTGTTTGAAGAATAGACTAAAAAAATCTATAATTTGACCCGACAATTTGGACTGTCCTGCTGGCAATTCATGAACCCGTGATAGGCACATTTCAGAAAACACAAATGAGTTTGTCTCTTATTTGATGGGGGCCACGGTGATGCAGTGGCTAGAGCACTGCTACTGGTCAGTTGGTTTTTCTCAGGGATCTCCCATTTCCCCTGCCCCTGCATTCTGGCACCACTTCTTACTCAGACTGTTTCATTCTCCTCAGCTCTGTAGACCCCGTTGTTGAGAGCCACCCAAACCTCACCTCCACACACCACTCCACTATTCTTAGGTCTATGCAAGAATCATGTTAGTATTCTCAACTTCATCAAAGATAGAATACAAGATTTGTGTTTACCACAAGGGTTGTACATATGTAGCTTTTTGAAAATATGAAACAAGAATTGAAATAATGTTACAACATAGTTTACAAAACTGGTACTAAAGTATAAAAAGAAATGTAGGAGCTGAGACGTAAAGAAAGTCAAGTAAAATATTAACATTCTCATTAGTTATTCGTTGTGCATTACCAGACACATAGTGGTACGTTACAAACTAAACTCAAAATAAGAAATCAAACTTATGGAGTACCACAAGTATTCCCATAGGGTAATTTATCATAATACACTCAGGACGTACTGAATTTATTAATGTTGCGAGTGCTTCAAAACTATATTTGTGATGTGAACAATGTGTAGAAATTTGCATTTAGGACTTGCGTGAAGTGCGATATCTATTTGTGGGAGATCAGACTGTAAACGTCTTCGAAGTTTTTTCTTTTAAAAAAGTGTATTTGTAACATTTTGCAGAGAGCTTGCATATCAGGAAGGAGAGGCTAAAAACCAGTAAGCGTTAATTAGTTATCATCGGGAAAATTAGAACTAGTGATTATTACAGGGGTTGGTAGGAATGCTTCTGTTCAGGATTATGTAGTACAGTCGAGTACTGTGAGATTCCTTTCGCAGGCTCTGCCCACACAATCGGCTCGTGGTTCTGTTGGTTTACTTGTCGTGGCAAGTACAGCTACGTAATAGCTATACTGCCACTCTGGAACATACCTCTCACTATCTCACTGTGAAACTTGAAGTTCAGTGAAACATAACAGACTACAGTAGGTGGTACTGTCAAGCAGTCCCTGTTCCTGTAAATTACTCAATGTGAAACAACTGTGTAGAACTCGACGTTAAGTCTTCCATTGAGAATTTTTTTTAATTCACCTGATAGGTTCTCGTGTACTCTTAAATATGGAGAATTTTCATAATACATATGCTATGCACTATTTCATAGAAAAATGTGGAGACAAATTGTCAGAAACGTAGAAAGAAATTAGACTGTTGGCATGCATTTTACATACAATTTCAGTCCTACAAAAAAAAAAACCTCTCTGGCAGATATTTTACAGCTCACATATTACTACATTTGGTTCAACACAATGTGTGTTGCTGTAATATGCATGCAGTGCAAATTGTTTTAGTACTGTGAAAGCAATGTTGTAGCAAGGGCATGGTCTCATATTATTAATATATTTGTTGTGAAAACCACTGAATAGCACACATCTTTACAGCAGAACTTATTGTATGCATTTAGTTTAAAATATTTTATTAACATATTTATGTTTTATAATAGTGGTTTCTGGCTGGTGAAACCCCAATATGGCATTTGTTCACATAAAGTGTGCATATGATGATGGAACTTATCTCTTGGTTTTATACCTACCCCTGATGTCAAGTAAATGTGGAAATAGCTAAGTGTGACGAGCAGGGTCGGATTTCCCATCAGGCTGACTCGACCCAGGCCTAGAGCGACGCATTTTAAGTCGCGGCATGACAAAACCGGCAAATAGCCAAATAACAAATGTTTTATGGTTTTCTGTATAGCTGTGTGCAAGAATATTGTTAATTTCAATTCTAGAATAAACCCAATTAAAGTGACTGGCAACTGTTTGAAAGTCGACTGCACTTGTTGCCTCCGCACTCCCAGTGCCAGTTTCCAGTTGATATTTACAAGGCGACAGAAACTGGTATAGATGAAACAGGAGACTTTATAATTGATCCTCGTCGTATTTTGAATTTTCAAGTTTCGCTCCGCTAGTAACTGATGAGTGATAGTAGTTTTATTTATTGCAACACAAGTAAAGGAATTCGTAATATATGATTAAAAATTTGCTGAAAACTAATGTGGCGTGTGGCCAGATGAATGCACTTGACAATAAACTAACACGAATAATTTTTACATAATAATTGTTTTACTTACAATAGCTATAAAAATTACGATTATAAAAAGAAATTTCATGAATTTTGTTTGAACTCAAACAAAAATCTGTTTACTGTCGCAAAATCATATAATTACCTAATTAACTTAAAAAACAGCATTTCACTTATAGAGACTGTCATGAAATCTATAGATAAATAAATTATAAGTATTGGTGCAAAATGCTAGAAAAAAGCTGTCATTGGCAGTTGCCCTGTGTCCAAATAGCTGTTGATGATAATACCAGAGAAAAGTCATCCATACAGAATGAAGGTGAACTTTTCTGAGTATGTCCCCAACATTACTTTATGGTTTGCCAATAGTACTTCCACAACTGCATGGTGTACATTATGTTTTACAAAAAATTCCAAGGACGCAGTGGTGTAGTGACCCACTAAGGCGGGGTCAATCCTAAATCCTAGCATTTGGGAAACGNGTACTTTTCTGAGTATGTCCCCAACATTACTTTATGGTTTGCCAATAACTTCCACAACTGCATGGTGTACATTATGTTTTAGAAAAAATTCCAAGGACGCAGTGGTGTAGTGACCCACTAAGGCGGGGTCAATCCTAAATCCTAGCATTTGGGAAACGTTGCCGTCGGCTGGTCGGTTTTGTTAGGGTACTCCTGTTTCTCCCACTGTTTCATTCCGTCTATATACAATCTGCCCCTGGCGTTACCCTCAATAGTACTGAAGACAGCAGCTGTTAAGCACCGCTATCTCATCAAATATTCCATGCTTTTTTATTGTAATTTTTTTGGTTTAAATGTACGATTGTCACTTTAAAACTCTCAGAGGAAGTGTAAGAAACTTCAAAAGTACAGATTCCTTGTGGTTGGAGCCAAACTGCAGTCAGTAAACATAAGTTTAGGGCAATTTGTTATTAAGAACAGCTTCCTATACGATTTTGTTGCAAATTTAAGAGAAACAGAAATAGTTTACAGTTATGAGCCCCTTAAAAGTGTTTCGGTAGCTTATAAATATACACATTTGATGATAGGAGGGGAAAAAAGCTCACTATAAGGTCTGACGAGACTAAGGATGGATAAGTAATTCCTAAAACAGTATAAGATAATTTTCGTGTTTGTTATATACATATAATGAAATCCTCAATTCACTTCGAAAAGAGCTGTAAAGGCAGTGTGCATATTAAACCTTCTTATTACGAGAGTTACCTGGAGCTATCCAAAGTAGAAGTGTCTCTGCACCTTAGAGATCATGTGAATATAAAGGAAATGGCAACATGAGAAAATTATGCAGATTTATACAACAAGAAGATTTTTCTAAAGTGTATCCAAATGTAAGTATACCATTCAGGAAAATACTTAGTGCTTTAGTGACAAACTGTTCAGCCAAATGCTTCTTATCTTCTCTACAGCATGTGAGAAACTACAGTCAATTGCAAAAAAATGTATCACCATAAACAAATTGCCCGAGTACGAGTGTTGCCACACAGTCTCCCCATAGCCCGACATGTGTCCCATTTCCGTTTAATGCGGTTTGCTTGCGCGGATGTGCCACCAAGGGCATGTATGTCCCTCCTTCATGCATAGCTTCAAGACATTGAATAACGTTCTGGTAGCAGTGTGAATAGTGTGCGCCACAGTGAACTCGCAGCATTCCCCAACGGCACATTCGACAACCTTTTGCCCAGCTGAATGAGTTTTAGAGAGGCCGCATCGTCGGCCTCCGAAAGGCATGTTGGGCGCTATGGAGCATTCCTCACCACTTGAACCGTTCTGCCTACTCTGTGTGACAGTGCTGGGATCAGGAAATTACACACACCCAACGAGAAGGCTCGGACCACCAGCAGGGAGGATCATTTCATCGTGCGACAGGCCATAAGCACTCCACGGGCGTCGCTGCGCACCATCCCGGGATGTCACGGTAGCCGGGGATACGCCTGTGTCCACCAGTCCATATCCTGGCGGCTAGTAGAGTGGGATCTGCCGTCGCTGCTTACCTTACGTCTACCAGTACGACTTGAGCATCGCCGAGCATGTGTTGCCCTTTTGACAGGAACGGGCAGTATGGCAGATTGTGGATTGTCAAAGAGTGATGTTCAGCAATATGTATGAATGTCTGAATAGAGACAAGTGCCGAGTTTGAGTCTGCAGACATCCTGGTCAGCGCCGTGATCCACGATTCATTGTAGAGTGGCATACCGCCCCTACGAGAGGTGTCGTGGTGTGGGGTGCCATAACGGTTCCTGCACCCCACTGATGATGATTGAAGGAATACTGACAAATCGGTAGTACTTCCTGGAAATTTTGCGACCATGTTTGCTCCCCTTCCTAGTGCAACTTAACCCCATTTTCCAGCAGGATAATGCCCAGTTTCACACAGCATGGGTATCTGTGGTCTGCCTTTGTGATGTCAACATGCTTCCTTGGCCAGCAAGGTCCCCAAACCTCACGCCCGTCGAGACCGTTTGGGACCAGATTGTACGGCAACTTCGGCCAGCAGCAACTTCTTGTTCCAGCTGTGGCAGGATCTTCCTGAGGAGAACATCTGACGTCTGTATGCCTCCATGCCTGACCGTATCGCCGCCTGTCTCCATGCTACGGGTTGTCCAACATCATACTAAGTGCATCCTGCAAGTGTTGTTCCCCTGAAACACATGCTTGGTGTGGTACAATATTTTGATATTTTCTGTATACACACTTCCGTTCCCTGTACCTCAACCCATTGCGATATTAACATCAGAGTGATCAATTTTTTAGCAAATGAGTGTACTTGCGGTCACCCGTGGTAAATGACAGTTTATCGGTATGTTACTACTGACAGCGAAGGAATATTGCTATGGAATTTGGAATTCGAAGAAACTGCTATTTTCTTTACCCAATGGAAGGCTAGAAAGATTCTATCGCCAAAAAATTCGTTAATTTTTAAAATATTTTGCTCCTGTTAAATGTTGGTATTTTGTACATAGTTAACTAATTATAAAATATATTCCTTGTTATTAAAAAATACTGGCTATGCATTTGCATTGCAGTAAAATTTTATATAGTATATAAAAATGTTATTAAGCTATTGCTATTGGGTCCATTGATTAATTATATTTCTGGAATACAGTGACAATTAGTGGAGCGAAGATGAAAAATCCTATTGTATTTTTTTTATTTCGTTTTTGCATTTGTGTGATATTCTTAATTTAACCTAGGAGGAGATTTAAACTATTTTTAGATTTGTTTTCTGCAAAAATGCAAAACAACTGTATGTAAATGTTTTAATATTAATCTTATTAATAATTTTTTCATTTCTTTAGACCGTTCCTTACAACATGTAAGTAAAAGCTGGTTCGATCCCAAATGCAGCATTCATAGCATAGAAAAAATGCCCATCCCGAGTGGGGATATGAAGCCTGGACATAACATACACTGATATAGGTGGAAAATTGCACTGGATTATAAATATATATATTAGAGAGAGATAAATAGAGAGATAGAGAGAGACTACATGTGACATTAATGTTGTACTGTTGCACCACGTGTTATTGACATCTGGAAATTACCACTCGGTTAGCTCAGTGGCAGCAACATGAAACACTTTGAAAAAGGTGCCCATTAGATATTAAATAAAAAGTCAAGTTCCGGTTTATTTGTTCTATACTTTTATTTACCAATCAATTAAATCATTTCACATACGATCTTCAGGTATGCAGAGTACAAACAGGTTCACAGATAAACAGACAAGTACAGAACAGCGCCACAGTCATTTACTACTTATTCATGTCTTAAAAACTTGCATCGCAAGAAGAAGTTACGAAGGCAGGAGGAACGTTCATTCCCTCCTGGCACCCTAGCGAGCACCCACACCGACGGAAGTAATTTATTACTGTTAAGGTTTTGCCAAAAAATAACGAAGTTGAAAGATTTAGCGGTCGCGGTTGCTGGCCAGATTGGGTTATGTTAGTCACGACCGATGCGTCTTCTCTGGTTGGTTGTTTAAGACCATTTTCTTGCGGACGAGTTATCATCCAGGGTTTTCATCACTCATGGCTACCCTTCCCCCCCCCCCTTCCTTTTCTTACACCAGTGTGCCATCAACCGTTACCAAATATAGGCTTAGCATGTGTGACTACACTCGTCCCACGCTATACGAAACTGCGTAGCCCGCTTAACTGTGCCGTCAGTATGTCTTTGCCAAAATAAGGACTAGAAGAAATGCCTACAAATTATTGTTAAAGCTAACCATCGTAAATTTGAAAGTTTAATAACAAGTTCATTCAATAACGTAAATTTCACTAATACCTGTTTATCCTTTTAATTCAGTAATTTATTTATAACTTATTAATGTGGTTATTCAAATATTGATGAAGCACATGGTCTCGTCGCTGTGGATTGTAAAATAACAATTTAGGAAAAATTTTAAAAATATAACAGTTGGATAGGGGGGAGGGGGCAACACTTTTTCATGTACCTACAGGCTGCACCGTGGGAAATCCGACCCTGGTGACTAGAGTTGAGCTATGGAACGCAGCTACACAGAGCAGTTACTGACGGCTAATAAAGAAAGAGAGTTGATGAATCTTTCACCATAAAAGCAGAGAGTTAAATCAATGTACTCATTAGTTTCTGGAAGATAAACAATTTATGCACATGAATTAAATTACATTTATGGTCAGTAACATTTACAGATAAGTCACTAAATTTATTACAGGCATGTAACAAAAGGTTCTTGTGGTTCCACGAAATATTCACTCCTTTGTGCCACAACTTAAGAACACATTTTCTGCAACTGAAATATGACAGAGAATGCAACAGAACTGAAACTGTTACGTGGCATCTATTTTACATGAGAAATATCAGAAAAAGTTTTATTTTCATTGTAATCATTAAGGATAGAAGTTTGTTGTCATTCGCTTTACTTTGTGCAATGTAAGATTGTGACTTTGGGTTGCAGGACTTTTAATAAAAGTTATGTCTGGCTGCTCCTTTATTACGGATTTATTTATGTGTGCAGGCATGTTGGTTCCTCATAATACTTCATTTAAAAGTTTATATATTTTGAAAAAAAAAGTTGCATAACTGTTATCTGTTTTTTTTATTTTATAAATACTGTACACTGTCAGAAATTAATAAGAAAAAATAGGAAATACTGCTTACAATAATGGAATGAACAGTAATAGGATCACTTAAAGGAGTATCAGTGATTAGGCTAATATTAAATAGTATATTATCACAATTGCATAGCATTTCTCAGATTTTTAGGGGTAAAATAATGTAATAGGAGCTAAATTTTCTAACTGAAAAACTGTTTCCTCTTCCTACAAAATGCATGACTTTAGATCACAAGTAGGTCACATATATGCACACTTGTTTTTTTCCACCATGTTATCAAAACTGTAATCACTACAACTCTCATGTCGGCTTGGTAATGAAATGTTCCCGTCTACGATTGTGCAGGGTTGGATGTAAAGTTTGGATCAATTTATGTCAGTAATATTGCCATTAAAAAGTTAATGCTTTGGTTAGTTAGGGAAATTGGTTTCCTTATTGACATAGCAGTTGCATATATATATATATATGGTTTTCATCAGTGATCAGATATGTGCTCAGTGATTATAACAAACATCACTAAGACTAGAGACATTTTTGTTGTACATTGAAACAAGACTGAAAAAAAATAGCCAATTGCAAACACACAGAACAAATTAATGATCATTGCTATCCTCAACATGAGGACATTACCATGTTTCCACCGGTATCTCAGATGAATGTTTGTTTATATAACTGTGTGGAGAAGACTGTTTATGAAATTTCCAGTTAACAAATTATTCTGTATAATAATCATTCATGTTAATTTTGCCCTATTAAAATGCTTATTTGGTCAGCAAACCTAAATTTTCCACTTTCTCCAGAAATTTCTAAAGGATGTGTGTTACCTTAAGAACAGACTTATTAAAAAAAAAGTTTTTTGTGTGCTTGTAAATAGCATTTAGGTACTTTTCTTGTTGAGAACAAATTTTTGTTTTCTATAGCCATCTTCAGTGTAGTTTTTTGCATGAAAATATATAAAACGGGTAATTTTTTAAGTGAAAATTCTAATACAGCATATTTAAACTTTAAAATAATATAGTGACGTGTAGCACATTTTTATCTGCTGTAAAATGATGTGTTCAGTGCTGAAAGTGTTGTAAAGGGTAGCTGCCTAAGTAGAGACTTCCGCCCACACGTCAGTTCTATGTGTTGCTCATATAACAGCTATGGTGAGGCATATGATGAGCAATGCCAAGTATATCCTGGTAGACAGAAACCCAGATAGACTTCCCTGACTGTGTAAACTGCAGTTGTAGGTAGGAGCATGTTTATTGTAATGTGTAGTGTTGGAGCGTCAACTGAAGGCAAACAAGCTGTGTGTGCTCCTGGCTTTGTTCTGTTTCCTCTTGCAGAGAGCACAAGATGCAGCAGATGAAGCGCATGGGAGTTGGTTCCGGCAGCGAGGAAGATGCCATGCACTCCGGTCAGTATGCACGACGCACTCTAACATCCTGTCCCCTCACCTTACCAACACTACCTCCTCTTCAAAACTACACATTGTACCAAATTAAAGTAGCCTGGCTCCATATGTTTGTGAATAGAAGAAAATATGCCATATGTGGCAGATGATAGTCATAAAATTTCATCATACTGTGATCCATATGTGTATGTGTGTGCATACGCGAGTTTTTCTGCGAGGTCAGTTGTACCCACCCAAATTTACATTTATCTTTCTTGCATAAATGATTTGCATTTGAAGGATGGTGTATTTTAAGAAGAAAATATTGTCATTATGGACGTAGATGTGCATATTGATTCTATGGAAACACACTGCCCTTCATAATGTCGATGTTAAGTTGATTTTTTTAAATGAGAGATCTCACTCTTAACAACGAGATCTTGGGAGTTGATAATGGTGAAATTAGGCGAGAATGGAGCAGCGCTGGAATGCAAGGGCAGGGAAAACTGGAGATCACCGAGAAAACTCGCTGACTAGTGGCATCGTCCGGCACGATTCCCACTTGCGAAAATCCGGGAGTCGTCTGACCGGAGATTGAACCCGGTTATGGGAGACGTTCAGTCTAACCGCTCAGCCACTACGGCCCCATCAATGTCTTCAAATTGCAGAACATGTATGTACCTGTATATGATAAACCACGAAAACTAGTGCAAAGACAGTTAAGTTGATGATTTTCATCCTCTTCAGTGATCAGTATTTTTTGTATTTTATTTGCTTCTTTGCACGTTTCTAGCTCATGAATGGAGATTATTTTCACACTACCATCAAAAGTGAATTTTAGATAATGGGGCTCCAAAGTAAGCACTTGAAAGAGTCTTACCAGACCTAAAAGTTCATTTTAGGATTCTCTGTTGGCAGTTAACAGCTTGGACTTTGCAGTTGCACAGTTGGCAGTATATGATTTACAATAAGTAGGTTATAAAAAGTGTGTAAAAAATTGTTCAAGTTTTTGAAAATTTCGGAAGTTAAAGATAATTTGTCTTAACAAATATAAAAATTATGAAATAAATGTTTTGAGCAGTATGGATATTTTGGATATTTTGAACTTTTTGCATATCCGAAAACCTTAAATGGCAAAAATATTTTAATGGTGTAAATTAATTACAAATTTTTACATACCAAAATATGGTATAGTCACAATGAAGCAGCACTTGATCAAAAGTTCATTAAAATGTTGCAGTTTACATAAAAGTGTCATTATAAACTGCTCCAGTTGGAATTTTTCTTCTCCTTCATTTATTTTCTATTCACTGTAGAAAATAGCAGCATGGGAATAACAAGTAGCGTGAGATGTGTCGTAGTAGCGAGTTGCCTTGCATGTCAGTTTACTTTGCGTCTCACTCACAACTCTGCCTTTGGGCAGGACACCGTTTGTTTACTTAGTAGCAGAAGATGTTACTTTAATTTCCTCAAGTGGTGGTTCGTAATGGACACATTTGGCACACTGCTTCACGGGGTGCCATAGCATGTCAACCCAAGAAAAACATGTTATTTTCAAGCGTTGTTCCCATCAAAAACGATCTGTTTCACCATGCTTCCACAATCCAATCCATCTGAGTAAGGGTGTGCGAATAGTGGATTTGGATGTAAGAATATTTTCGAATAGAATATTACAATTTTCGAATAACATGCAAATAGCTTCGATGTCGAATAGCTACCAGTAAACATTTTATTTATATTATATATATAACGGAAATAAATTTAATTTCATGTTATAGTTTTATTTTCAGGTTCATACTAATTTATTTTCAGTGATCACCCTTGTTTGAGACGTGGGTGAAGCAATAGGTTCAAATAGGCGTATTTTTGTGGTTGAGTTGGTAGTAGATTCTGCAAGAGCTGAGGTTTGGTGCATGCTGTTGCGGTGCTATTTGTTAACGTAATGCAAACTGTTTGCACGTGTTTACAATTTCTTGTTACCGCGGTCATGATTTGGTACCGGAATTTGTATACTGGAAGATAAATTATAGTAGATGAAACTCTTTGCAAATGCAAATGTTTCGTTGTAAAGTCTTGCAACTAGCTTGCGATACTACTAACGCGGTTAGTTCGCGATCCAGCACAGCTATGACGCAACGCCATGTTAGTATGGTTCGTGTACACTGTATCGCTGTCTCATTTTCTCTTCAATTTACTGAAACTGTATTCTTTTGAATGTGTTTGCAGAAATAAAACACTTGAATTTCCGTGCAATTGCCAAAAAAAAGTCTGTGTGTTCATCATACGGGGCCGTGTTAGTACGTGAATAAAAGTGATGGTAGCGCACAATGACGGTGACATATCCTTTTGGCCTACATGCCCATTTCGTAGGCTGCAAATAACAAAGAAGAAATAAGTCCCTTTTTTATCAATGCTACAGTGAAAAATAATGTGTAATGATTTTTCATAATAACTCTGGTTATTATCACATTTCTAAATAAGTTATTTTCTAACATACCACCGCTGGGATTTAAGAATCGCTGATTTGCCACCACATGAAATCGCAAAAATTCATAAAAACTACTAGTGATCCTGATCAGTAACTGTCCAGATCTAATAGCAATGTAATAAAAGTTTAAATTAACACTTTTAAATGAGTAGAAATAAAAATATGAGCAAATAACTAGAGTATGTGCCGATTCACAAAATTGTGCCTATTTGTTTATTAGGTAATGCCGATTAACTGATATAACAAGTTGAATTTCGGTTACGATAATACTAAAACAATGCTATTGGTGAAGTGCAGCACAATTAATCACAATTTTTAATTTATTTTAGTTTAGTGTCCCAAAAATAAATACATATTAATGTTACGTGGAAAATGTGTTCTCGTAAACTTGTTCCTTCTGTGTTTCTTTCAATGTTCATAAAGGCAAGATATGAGTTATTTATACTGAAGAATACGGCAATGTTTAGGTTTGTCAAAAAGGCTGGAAATTATTTGCAATCCCGCCGGTTCTGTCAACATCAACAAATACGCCATAAGCATATTCAAATCGGCACAGCTCAACAAATAACCGCTGTATGAACGAGAATATAAATTATTCACAATTTTTGCAAAGGATATTTGATGTTCCATTGTGAATAATTCATAAATTACTGTCCGCAACTATCCAAATTTTCTAATTTTCACACACCCCTACCCCTGAAACAAAGCTGCCAGCATGTTACTGGTGCTGTTAGCTGTGTAGTATAGAATAGAGGCGCTTCATTCCTCAGTGAAAGACTGCCCTAACAACCAAATTGTTTGTCGTAAACTTCATGGACGTGTTCGGCGGGATAACGAATCGCAAATGAAATATTACTTGTAAGGTAAATAAATTCTAGTTTTAAACTGTAGGTTAAANCACAGCTCAACAAATAACCGCTGTATGAACGAGAATATAAATTATTCACAATTTTTGCAAAGGATATTTGATGTTCGATTGTGAATAATTCATAAATTACTGTCCGCAACTATCCAAATTTTCTAATATTCACACACCCCTACCACTGAACAAAGCTGCTAGCATGTTACTGGTGCTGTTAGCTGTGTAGTATAGAATAGAGGTGCTTCATTCCTCAGTGAAAGACTGCCCTAACAACCAAATTGTTTGTCGTAAACTTCATGGACGTGCTCGGCGGGATAACGAATCGCAAATGAAATATTACTTGTAAGGTAAATAAATTCTAGTTTTAAACTGTAGGTTAAANCTCGGCGGGATAACGAATCGCAAATGAAATATTACTTGTAAGGTAAATAAATTCTAGTTTTAAACTGTAGGTTAAACGATGTGTCAAGTGCATCCATTACGAGCCATCACTGATGTTGTTTGTTCTGTTACTGCTTGTACAACTGCGCATATCACTCACCAGAGGCACACTTGACCGCTTCCCTCGCTCCATCTAAGGGCAGGTTGCCTCAAGATTCATATTCATGCCAGTCTGTGGTTCGTGTAGTTCATTTTAAGTGCACAGAAAGGAATGACTGATCAGGGAGTCACATGTCAGTGTATTCCAAAATGTAATAAGAAAATAAGATCAGTCATCCTTTGCATTTACTTATTCTGTTGTTCAGTATTTTTTTGCCCGGTTACACCATTAACAGCCCTGAACCAAGATCCTAAGATCTTAGTTCAAACACGAACTTTGGTTGGATCCGAGTTCCAATATACGAGTGTTGCACCAACGCGAACGGCAGAGTTCCGAACGTAGATCACCTGATTTCGGTTCAGGACTAGGATTAACATAAGCACTTCTTGTGATTGGCTCTCATTTCGTGATGTCATAATGCAACTATTTATTTTGAAGTTTGGAGACAATTAATAAGTGTTTGTGGACATTATCTCTCAAGACTAGGATTTTTTACTATATAATTTTGTTGAAAGCTGCAAAATTTCCGTTTCTTTGATTGGAAACACTTTGCAGCAACTGTTTTTTTGTTATTTTTGATACCAATATTATTGAAGAGGTGGTGTACATAGAATTAGATGGTGCAATATTTTATCTGTTTAAGTTAAAATTGTTGTTGTATGAATATTACTGAATAATATTCAATTGTGTATAATGTTGTTTTAATTTCCCCAAATGAAAAACGATTCTACGTAGCGCTATCNCACTGCAAAATTTTCGTTTCAGTTGTTTCTTTGATTGGAAACACTGCAGCAACTGTTTTTTTGTTATTTTTGATACCAATATTATTGAAGAGGTGGTGTACATAGAATTATATGGTGCAATATTTTATCTGTTTAAGTTAAAATTATTGTTGTATGAATTTTACTGAATAATATTCAATTGTGTATAATGTTGTTTTAATTTCCCCAAATGAAAAACGATTCTACGTAGCGCTATCTGTTGGCGTATTTTCAATTTACATTTGTCGTCTACAGCTGCTCTTTCGTGAGCAAAAAATTTGACTTAAGATTTAGCTCATGCGAAAAATTAGGAAAGTTTCTGATATTCTGAATGGCTTTTCCAGTTTCTGTTTTGTTTGCTCGCAAGGATAAGCATGAAACGTTAATACCATATTTAATTAAATTAATACATTGTATCTTAAGTCTTTGTAAAATGTCTCGATTTATATTCTACAATAGTAAAAACCAACGAATCCATTTTAAACGATTTAAATACTACCAAGTTCATTTCTAGTAAATAAATATAATTAACAGTGCTTTTATCTTCACATAACCTATGTTCACCACAGACTATTATTATTCCCTGTTTACTTTATAAACACTTAATAAAATGTATTTTTAGTGCCAAACAGAGCTTCAATGCCAAATATTTGAATGTTAATGCAATTTTTAAAACGAAATTGCTCTTCAAATGTGACATTTTAAAATAAATAAAGCATTTTAAAATTAAAAAAATAATTTGAGATCATCCTACTGAACCGCCAAAATGCACGGTTCAATGCGAGGTTCAAATTGATCTTGGTACAGCAGCCAATTGTGCTGAACCAGAATCAAGCTAGGATTTGATCCTAGATTTTTGCTGAACCTCAATGGTTCAACCGGGCATTATTCTTGCTACATGCGTGGTTTATGTTTAAAGAAAATTTTGTCTTCAATACAGCAAAACAGCAATACAAATTATGAATTTTTCTACTTTTTGTAGTTTTAATTCTAGCAAACATTGTAGGTCTGACTATTGGTCTTGAATAAGAGTGCAATTTATAATTTCAAACTTTGTCATTTATATATTGCAAGAGAATGTGAAAATGAGCACTTTTTGAAGACGAGTGCTGAAAGTGAGCATTATTCAGCTTAGCAATGATGTGCCCTTATGTGAATGGACTGCAGGTCATCTTACACCACCTCAACTGTGCCACAATGCGCATATCGAACTGATGTCTTGAGTGCATTTTACTACATATTGTCCTTCTATTGTAGTGTATGTAAAGCACTCAGGAAAATGTATTTCTGATGAAGGACTAAACACACCCATTACCATAAAATTGGTGCACTAAGAAGCGACTATTGGATTTAAATAAAACTTTATTAGTGTAATGTTACAGACAATAAAAATAAAGCTTTACAATATCATTGCACGTGTACGTCTATTACCTTGTCGAACTGCCTCGTATCTGGATACATTCTTTGGTATGACTGAGCAAGGAACCAGACAAACACTGCACCTTATTTTTGGCAAATTTGCATACAATCTTTACACATCATGCTATATTAAAAACACTTTTAAATGGAAATGCTGGAGTCAATTCTAGTCCTGAAATGTTGAATGGATGACAAATCAGGTTGCAGGATACAGCAGAAGTATAGAAGCATGATGTACACACTCTTGGCAAACAAAACTGTAGACAAGTGACCATTATCTGACTGTAAACTGACCCCTGGGTATTGCACCAGGAAATATAGCGCTTGAGCCAGTAGGACGTTTCCACTGTACCACTTAGGTTTCAATGATCCTTGTATTACTGCCATGGCAAACAAAACTGTAGACAAGTGACCATTATCTGACTGTAAACTGGCCCCTGGGTATTGCACCAGGAAATATAGCGCTTGAGCCAGTAGGACGTTTCCACTGTACCACTTAGGTTTCAATGATCCTTGTATTACTGCCATGGCAAACAAAACTGTAGACAAGTGACCATTATCTGACTGTAAACTGGCCCCTGGGTATTGCACCAGGAAATATAGCGCTTGAGCCAGTAGGACGTTTCCACTGTACCACTTAGGTTTCAATGATCCTTGTATTACTGCCATGGCAAACAAAACTGTAGACAAGTGACCATTATCTGACTGTAAACTGGCCCCTGGGTATTGCACCAGGAAATATAGCGCTTGAGCCAGTAGGACGTTTCCACTGTACCACTTAGGTTTCAATGATCCTTGTATTACTGCCATGGCAAACAAAACTGTAGACAAGTGACCATTATCTGACTGTAAACTGGCCCCTGGGTATTGCACCAGGAAATATAGCGCTTGAGCCAGTAGGACGTTTCCACTGTACCACTTAGGTTTCAATGATCCTTGTATTACTGCCATGGCAAACAAAACTGTAGACAAGTGACCATTATCTGACTGTAAACTGGCCCCTGGGTATTGCACCAGGAAATATAGCGCTTGAGCCAGTAGGACGTTTCCACTGTACCACTTAGTTTTCAATGATCCTTGTATTACTGTCATGGAGAAAGATAATAATATGTGGTAACAGCTTGCGCCATCATGCCCGAAGTAGGGGGATGTATGCTACTGTAAATTGAAGNGTCATGGCGAAAGATAATAATATGTGGTAACAGCTTGCGCCATCATGCCCGAAGTAGGGGGATGTATGCTACTGTAAATTGAAGGCACGCATTGTAGCTTTTACCTGTGTCCCTCATAACTCTTGGGCCGTCAGACTCTATTCCCAAAGAACAGTGTAATTTGTTGCTAAAGTCTACCTCGTCAGTTTGTAGGATTCCGTATTTCTCTTAGCTGACACCGTTGCAATTGAAGGTGAAAGTTGGAAGGTATTATGGGCAGAATGTATAGAGGTCATTGCAGTAGCTTATTGCCCATGCTGGGTTTCTGTAAATGCATAAGGTAGATGTATGAGCCCTGTTGAAGTTTCCACATGTTGAAACTGATGAACAAGAGAGCAGATAGTGTGCAGCCCAGCGTTTGTCGATTGTCGGGCCGTTAACCGCAAAGTGTTCAGTCTGGGCCGGGCTGAAAAACAGAAGAATAAGAGCAGAGGTCACTGTAAAGACAAACCATTGCACTTGCTACTCTAATTTTAACTGTGTTTGGATCTACGTACAAATATGAAACCAGCTTACCTGGTGCGAACAAAATAAAAAATTGGTTGCAGGAACAAGTCAATGCACACTCACATTGAAAAAGTCATAAGATTATAAACAAATTGCAGAAAAGTATCACCCTTATTTTTCTCAACAATTTCTTGATTATGAAAGTAAGTTTTAATTTTGTACTTTATTTTACATTAAATTTTATGCATTGTTATATAAAGTTTGTTTTCTAGAATGTGGTCCTTAATATTCATGTTGAAGTGTGTGTGTGTGTACATGTGAAAGGAGACTGTATCATGTGTTAGTATTTATGCCGAGCAACTTGTTATTACATTTTTCAGAGTTATATAGTACAGGTGTTTATAAAAGCTACTTTTAATACATTCAGTTAATTCGAACTCTTAGCAAAAGTAATGCAATGCGATTCCTTATGGAAAAATTATATTAAAAACATAATGAAGCTTATAGTCTCAAAATACTTTTTTGGCAGACGTGCCCCTTATATTTTTTTTCTCCGCTCTTTCGATATTATAAATTATTTGTGATGAAACAACAAATTTTCTGAGAGTTGTTATATTGAATTGAATTTGGGCTCGCTGATTTGATTTGGCAAACCATACATAGCATAGTTTTTTTTACCATTTTTAGTACTTCCTCCTTTTCTGTCTCCCTTGCTATCTCTTCTGCCTTAATCAGCAAGTTCTGAAAATGCTGAACCAGGAAGAATGGTTGCTCTATGGTCCGTGCATGAGAACATAGCGTTCGCATTACCCAGTCCTGCTCCTTTTCTATACTCAAGCGAATAGTCATATGTTGATAGGAGAATAGCCCACCACTGCAACCGTGCCACTGTTAGAGATGGTACTGCCTTCTTAGGTCCGAAGATGGTGGTCAATGGCCTATGATCTGTGTACAGTGTGAAGTGGTTGCCATATAGGTATTTATGAAACTTCTGCAGTGCAAATACAAAGCTCAAAGCCTCACACTGTAACCGGCAATAACTCTGCTCTGCTTTGTATAGAGTTTTCAACGCAAAGCAAATGGGCCATTCTGTGCCATGTGGCATCTTGTGCGACAACACCGCTCCCACCCCATATTGAGAGGCATCACTCGCTACCATTAATGGTTTGAGCGGGTCAAACGGAACTAGTACTGGAGCCTGGAGAATCCATTCTATACTCTCTTCAAACAACTGCTGGTACTGTATATCCCATATCCATGGAGCTCCTGGTGCCAACAAGTTGTACAGTGGTTTCAACTTTGTCAACCTACCTGCAACAAATCTGGCATAGAAATTTATCAACCCTAAATAAGCCTTTAACTGTGCTATTGTAGTTGGTGCTGGAGCCTCCTTTATAGCCTCTTGTAGATCATTAGCCAGCCTAATGCCATTCCCATTGATACCATACCCTAGAAATTTGACCTCTCTTTCAAAGAAATTACACTTCTCTTTTATGGCCCTTACCTATGTTCTTGCAACCCGGCAGCACTGCTTCCTATATTCTTGAACACCCTGCTATGAGTATATTGACCAAATATGCCACTACTTCTGGTATGCCCTGCAAAATCTGCTCCATCACCGCTTGAAAAATTCCTGGTGTCCTTGACAATGCAAAAGGCATTCTCCAATATCGATACAAACACTTGTGAGTATTTACTGTCACCATCTATTGTGACTCTTTCCCCACCATCAACGGCTGGTAAGCATTTGACAGGTCCAGCACACAAAACACCTGACCATTTGCCAATGATGCAAAAACAACATCAATACATCAAATTGGCAGGCGTACTGGCTCAATCCTAGGATTTACTGTAGCCATAAAATACGCACGCAACCTTACTTCACATTTTGCCTTTGATACCAATACCAGGGGGCTAGCCCAATTCCTGTAGCTTACCTTTTCCAAAATTAGTTGTTGCTCCAAGTACTATAGCTCCTGCACCACTTTCTCTTTCAGTGCATACAGTACCGTTCTTGTCTTGAGAAAGATTGGCGAAACCCCATCTTTGAGTCAACAGTTGGCCTCAAAGTGTTTGATTTTCCTCAAGGCTCCATTTAATATTTATGCATACTTATGTAGTAACCTCTTCAGCACTTTCTCCTTTACCACCTCCCCCCAATATTTATTTATTTCCTTCTGACCCTGATACACCGAAATTGCACTGATTCTCTGCCTCAGTTCAACTGGATATGTACAAGCAAATACCGTCCAAGTTAAGATGGTAGTCGCTGGTGACCCGAATCCACCACCAATAGTGGCAGCTGCTTTTTCTGTTCCATATACAGCACTTCCAACTTAATCCCCCCTTTCACAGATAAGAAGTCCCCAAAATATGTCAGCAGCAGATTTCCATAACTACCTGTCCGGCAAATTCACTTGATAGGTTTCATTTAACACCAAAGTAACCGCAGATCCCGTATCTACCTGCAAGACAAGCGGTTTACCATTACCGACACCTGGTAACCTACATTAGCCACAATTTGCAGTTACTGCACGAAGAACAAATCAAAAACTCTATTTCGGCTGTGGTCATCACTTCATGAATCCCTCACCCAGCTCACCTGTTTTCTGTTCCCTTACTCCACACATGGCTGCCAACTTCTGTATACGGTATTTGCTGTCCAAATGCCCAACTTTATAACAGTTATGACACTTATATTGTTAGTAGGGACATGTTGCTGCCAGGTGTTCCTTATTGCGACAACAAAAACATTCCCTCTGACCTCCACTATTCCGTGAAGATCCTGCTTCTTTTGGCTGTTTATTTTGTACCAGCAATTTACACACATCTTCCGATACCGTCTGAGGAACCTGAAACAGCTTTTGTTGTATTTCTGCTTGTTCCAACATTGTTGCCAAAGTGCACGCCTCCTCCAAATTATATTCAGCTTCAAAGAGTTTTTATTGGATGTTTTGACTGCGAGGTCCACTGACAAAACGATCACCCAATGTATCTGGCAAAAACGTGCCAAAATTGCACTTTTGCGCCAAATGTTTAATAGCAACCTAAAATGCAACTATGCGTTTGTTTTCTTTTTGCATACGCCCATGATATTTCCACTGCTCAGCAATCACCAGCATCTTTGGACTATAGTGAGGCTTATCGCTTCCAGCTCTTCAAACGACTTCTTACCTGATTCCTAAGGCGATACCAAATCGCAAAAGATGCCAAACATATGTTACCCTATTACCGACAACACTGAGACCTGCTTTTTCTTCTCTAAGGAGTTCACGTCAAAAAAATGCAGCAACTGCCTCAAATATGATACAATATTGTCTGATTGTTCGTCGAACTTGTCCATCCTTCCAAAGGATGCCATTGTAACCACTATCCGTGCTCTATTTCATAAAAACCTCCTCGTAAATGTTATGTTCCTCGCCCGGATGCCATCTTCACACCCTGTTCTGCCAACCGTAGCATTACAAATTCTCTATACTATATACACTACATTATGCTGTTTGCTACGTATTAAAATGCTTAAGCATTAACGTCACCATTTTTCAAAAATCAAACCCCTTAATGGGGTGAAAGGGGATTAATTGAGTTTCGAAGGTGTCCTTAATAGTTAATAGATCTGATAAAAAAAACCTTTACACCTGTGCTTTAACCTTTATATGTAAAATATAAAATGAAAAGTTTTCACTGACTCATGAACGCATGGGACAAAATGATGGACCTAGGAAAATGAAATTTTAGAGGTGCCTTCTCTTTTGAAAGTAGACATCCACTAAGAAGTCATTTCTTGAAATTGAACATCTGAGGAAATTAAATGGGGGTAAATGTGTGGTTATATCAATACAATATTACAATTGCTTATTTATACAAAACGACTAATGTGGTGTACCAAGACATGCTTTCATAAAAAAAATTAGTACCTATTCCGTGTGGTATATGCAGAAAAAGCCACGAATGCAATGTTAATATAAAAATAAATCAGTAAGAAATAAAAACTAAAATATTTGTTACTATTCAGCAAAATCCATATTTGACACATGTTGAATAAATGCTTTAGTTCATAGTGACTTACAGCAACCAAAGTTTTTATTGAAAACAAAAAACATTTTCATTTTTTGGTTACTGGTTCCAGTATGTTGAATATTTACACAACTCTAATGTATATTATCATAATGCAAGCAGAGTTGTAGTAAACATTAGGTTTGACAAGTTAAATACTATGGCGAGTGTGTTGTAAAACTATATAAATGGTTGAAAGTATGTCCTGTAAAGGATTTTCTTATGTTTTCAGCTTACCTTTAACATACTATAGCTAAGTATTTATGTGTAGTGTAGCTAACCCTTTATTTATTTTTACTGCGCATGTGATCACAACTGAGGACAGTCTTCAAACGATGGCCACTACCTGCCACTTTAATTTCATGTGGAGAGGCCATAGTCACCTTCATGTCCTTACTTGTAGCATTGCATAATAAAGTGTGTGGATGGTGTGCACAGGGGAAGAAGAGACGGTGTCGTTCATAGACATCCCGCCCAACAACCTGTCGAAGCTCCCCGAGAAGGGCATCCTGAAGAAGTCGGGGCCGTACGGCACGGTGATGGGCGACATCTGCCCTGGCAAGGAGAAGTGGTCCGAGGATTCTCAGTCGGACAACCAGGAGATCCTGTCGCAGTCGGACAACAACTTGGGGCCGGAGCTGGCCGGAGGCGGGGCCATCTCCGAGGTGGAGCGTACCCTCAAGAGTCTCAATGGCTACCACGAGGACATCCTGGAGGCGCTGAGGAACGCAGCGTCACACCGTGGAGCTGCCACGCCCTCAGGCAGCAGTAGTGCGCTTAGCGAGGAGATACTCCGCAAGTCTCTCGGTGAGCCCTAACTACTGCCCATCAACTTCATTTATATTTCTCACCCACTTTCTTTCTCTGTCCTTTATACTTTAACCCCCTCTTTTATCAGCCTCAGGAAGGGCTAGAGAAAATCTGACCCTTCCTATCTCTTTCTCTTTTGCCCTTGCCATTTCATTCTCACTCTATTATCGTCTTTCTTATCATTTTCGTTTCTCCCTTTTCGACATAAATACATTTTTAAATGTCAAATGGACATATGGAGTACCAGAACATAAACGGCAGTGTAATATTTGCAGAGTGGTGAATTCGAACACTATAATGTCGTGGCTAATAATACGGTTGAAAAAATGTGATCCCATTTGGTCGTTTATATGACTGTGATGGGAGCGTGAACGAGAAAGGTGGATCTAATAAAGTGGCTGCATTTTGTCTAATATACTGTTTGTATCTAAATTTAAGTCTAAGCTTTTATTCCAGTCTTTACTTAAAAATCATGGCTCTAATAACTTAAATCAACAAAGACATTTGAAGTAAATTTTTGTGCTTGATTAAAAGCTAGTGATGTCAAATATTTTTTAACTGGATGCTTGTAAAACATTTTGAAAACATTTTTTAAATGTACTTTATAATCATGGCCACATATAGGCATGGACAAAAATAGCACGACAAAATGTGGGTGTAGTAAATTTCATTAAAAAACTGCATAAAAGCTTGTTATTAATAAATTTTTTATTTATCAATTTATTTTGAGCACAGAACAAGGGCTATGAATTAAGACTTTAGAGTTAAGCTTTTCTTTATTGAAGAAGATTTTAATTTATTTTTTGTAATTTGCGTTAAAGAACAGACACATATGTAAATGCTTTACTGATGTTACAAAAAATAACTCCTGCTTGAACACAATACTCATTTTTAGGGACTCACTTTCGGTTGTATACAAAAATGAAAATGATTGAGAACTCCTTATTTGAAAGGTGGTCCTTCTTTTGAGTAAGTGAGGTAACTGCAGTAGAGGTGCTGGAGGGATGAGAGTGCGTAGTTGTTTTGTGCTCCTGAAATGAGCGTACGTGACCAATGGCATCAGTTTTTTGCTGTTAATTCCTCACTTTTGAAATCATTATTTGTAAAAAAGTCCCCTGTTAATTACCTTGCGTATGCCTACTTATATGTCCCAGTTAAGATCAGAGTATTGTAGCCAAGAATAGTTTCACGCAATAACTAACAATACTGTAATATTTTACTTTATTGACAGCGAAATTATTTATTTTGGCTGCTGTTTATTTTGTACACATAACAATTACTATTGGCATACTAGTAACATGTTTATGCTGTTGAATGTATTTCACTTTCTTTTGTTCACTTAATAAATATTGTAACTCTTTCAGTGATAATGATGCTAATTTTACAAATGGTGGAAAGCTATAAAACTGTTATAAGGACATTTAAACGTCCTCAATTAACTATGAAAAAGCTGACAGAAAGGTTGTCCAGGTGTATTCAAGATCACAACTTTGCCCACTCAACATGTGCAGCAGGAGAGCCATGAAGAGGGAATATGTCACACATTAACATGTATTTGAAGATCAATACTGAATGTCACTTTTTTATTTATTTTCATATTCTTGTCCTCTACCCACATTTCTGCACCATATGTTACAATGGGTACAAAATATGTCCTATGCAGTATATGTTTGCACCTAAGTGGCAATTCTCTTTTATACTACAGTTCCTCACACACCTATAATAGGCATCTCCCTGCTGTTCTCTTTGTATCGCCTCTTACTTGTTTCTCCAGGATCCTCCCCTAGTATCTAAAGTTTTCTACCTCTTTCAGCTCCACTCCAACTAATTCTATACCCTTTCTGATTGTGTCACTTGTCCTACTTATCACCATCACCCCATTCTCACTAGGACTGCACTTTATCCCACACTTACTCACTTCATCATCCCACACATCATTACGCCATCACATCATCCGCAAATGCCATAGCTAGAAGTTGTTTAAGGACAAGTTAAACTTTATCCGCCCGTACGGTGAAATTTTTCTTCTATTGGACCACAGTTTGTAAGACACGCCCCGGATCACTTTCGACCAATAACGAATCTGTTGGGTAAACCAGGACCGAATCCTGTTCTACCTGGTCAGTAGTTAATCTGAAGCAACAGCCGATGAACAACTAACTGAGGCTCAAGTACACAAAGGACTGTGGAGTCTCGCATGTTGCCACATGAATCCGCAACATTTCCAGGTCTCTAGCTATAGCCTTCATGTCATGTACGGCTAGTCTATCTTCCACCTCGGAAAACTGGCCCTGGCAGCCTACAGCTACATCTTGTCGATGAGTCAGAGGGTCCGTGAATATAAATTCTGAATGTAAAAATTTGCGCGTGCGAAGCTTGTAGACCGACGGCCAGTGGAGTAAAGTGGTCGAGTACTCGGCTCCCATCACTGGTCCGACCAGCCGTGCGCACCAGCAGTCTGCCCCTCCGTTTTACTCGTTAGTGCGGTACTTTAAGTGAGTTGGGGTTGAGATGTAATCTCGTGTTTCATGTTATTGTTGTCAAAATGTCGAAGAAACTCAAACAATAGTTTAAGTATAACTTTATGAAGGTTATGTGTAACACAATTAATCGAAAATACAAGTGGTTAGTAAATTGTAAGAAGAAACACGGCCATATATTTACACATAACCTAAAAGTTAGTTTTGAAGTGGTTGAAGTGAAGACCAGTGATAGCCCGAGGCTGAAGTACACTGATTCTGAATCTTTTGCTGGTCCAGTACCAGTAAATATTACATTTTAGATTCCAAGTATGTAAAGTATAATTAATGTTGTCACGTTTAGTAGGTACCGTCCGTTTGCATGGTCCAGTACCAGTAAATATTACATTTTAGATTCCAAGTATGTAAAGTATAATTAATGTTGTCACGTTTAGTAGGTACCTTTCGTTTGCATGGTCCAAAATAGACACAACTGTATTTAAGATACAGGAGAATTGCTGTATTGCATATTTTTTACTCGGGCTTATTAGAATGTTCGTACTACTGGTAATATTTGATTATATTTTGTGTGTTCTGATATTTTACAAAAAAAAATATCAACTATGAATAATTAAAATATTGCGAATGTGAAAATCTATAAGGCCAAGTGGAATGCAATAAGACATTCTCCGGTCTCGTGCTTATTTTATTGTTTGAATATTAGAAATAAAATGTTAGGGACATGATAATTTTTGGAAGGTTAGGTTTTACAGAGTGTTTAACAAAATTATTTTATCCATAAATAACAAGGAATGATAAGGACTTTTGTTACTGCAAAAACCTCTCCTCTCTTCTGTACACATTTCTACATAATAAATAATGTCTAGGCCTATACATATGGTTTAAACTAAATTTATGTCTTGAGCCACCATTTCGGTTAGTTATCTGATCAATTCTTTCTTTATATAACGTTTCTTAGCTCAAAGAGCCTTTTAACATAAATAATTTTTCTATACGGTTTACACTTGAAAATTTTTGGTAGGGGATAGTTTAAAATTGTATTTTTTTTTAGATCAAACATAGCCAATGACATTGCTGATGATGACCCTAGAACTGAGAACATATATTTGCTATCAACTTAGTGTGCGAAACCCCCAGACAAGTCCCAAGATATATATCTGACGCATGACGTCTAGAGTAGCTGAAGACGATATCATGGTCAACCAAGAGTTCTGTNAGAGCCTTTTAACATAAATAATTTTTCTATACGGTTTACACTTGAAAATTTTTGGTAGGGGATAGTTTAAAATTGTTTTTTTTTTTAGATCAAACATAGCCAATGACATTGCTGATGATGACCCTAGAACTGAGAACATATATTTGCTATCAACTTAGTGTGCGAAACCCCCAGACGAGTCCCAAGATATATATCTGACGCATGACGTCTAGAGTAGCTGAAGACGATATCATGGTCAACCAAGAGTTCTGTNAAGTCCCAAGATATATATCTGACGCATGACGTCTAGAGTAGCTGAAGACGATATCATGGTCAACCAAGAGTTCTGTTGTGCAGGTGAGAGGCACGGGCTAACTTAGGCTGCTGGAGCTCTGGGTTTACTGGCAACTAATAATGCTTCGGCCGTGGTACAGAGTAGGGCGTGTGGCCTTTCTGCACGGTACAAAATCAGGTGTAGACTTTAGAGTTAACTTAGTCAAGCGAACTGCGACGGAAGTATCTGCGGTAATCCAGGTGAAGGGGACCTGGTTCTAAGCTAGACAAGAGCAGATGCGGCGAGGTAGCTATTACAATAACTTGACTCTAATTACCTCTAATGCTGTTATCCAGAAGGAACTGGGGTGTCACCACCAGAGTGCAGGTGAGTGTAAGGGGGCGGAAGATGTCTTCGGGGGTTGCTAGTCTAGAAGGTCTGGTAGAAGCAGTGGTCCTTCGTAAGGAAGATGGTATAGGGAGAGAGCTCCAGCACACGAGATGGTGGAGCGAGCTGCCGGATGTCAACTGCTTTTCTGGAGCTGTGCGCTCGCCTCTATTGCCGAGCGATTGCGAGTCCTTCTGCACACTTCGGCCGGTCGGGTATATTCGGGTTGGATCTCCTTCCCTAGTGGTAACGGCCGCATTATCTTGAGGAGACTGGAACTGCAGTTTTCCCCCTATGCGTGTTGCATCACTCCCGTGAGCTTAGGGGCAGCGCTGGGCTGCTTGACTGGCTTCTANGGGGGGGGGGGTGACGTCTGATATAAGGGTGAAGACGATCTTGACTGCAGTGTCATTGGGTGCCCCTTGCGTAGGGGCGTGCTGGTAGGCTCTGGTAACAAGTCATTCTTGGTTCGAACCCTGCCTGGGGTGATGTGATGCCACTTGAAGATAAGGTGAAATCATCTTTTGTATTTATATCAGTACGCATCACGCTTATAATTCAACATTTGATATCGTGTAGAGTGAAAATGAAGACAAAATAGATGCTAAAGCACCCCCTTCATTTATGAATTCAAATTTGAATACTAAATTATTGTAATCACTGAATGTGGAGTTAGAAATCAGTAGCCTTTCAGGCTCCGATCTGAGTCCAGAAAATATTCTACCAGATTATTCATCGTTTGCCATCAAACAATAGGTGGAGGAGATAAATTTGGGTCTTCGACTAGAAAATCAAGATTGTTCTTTAATGATTTTCTCTTCAATAGGCGGAAGAATACTTAATACAGCTTGTTAAATCACCACTTTATCTGATATGACTTGTAACAAGATACTGGCTAGTTTATAGTGGGAGGAAGGATGCTGGTTTTACCTCTGCCAGGAAAAAGAACAGGGGGGTAAAACTGGCTGCAGAGGTTGAACTGAGCATTGAGGTAAGCGCTTCATAGAACAGCATGATTGGTCAAAACAGCGTTTATCTTTCCAAGTCACCAGAGCCCAGCGGATGTCGCATAAAATAATAGACTTCTCATTTGCTGAAGAATCTGACCAACTCGTTCATCACAACAGAGACGTGTTGTCTCTAGTAACTGATTGCTGTCGGTATTTAAGAGAAGAAATGCTAGGATTAAAAAAAAATAATAAAAAAGTATGTTTGAGAAGGGANCTGATTGCTGTCGGTATTTAAGAGAAGAAATGCTAGGATTAAAAAAAAATAATAAAAAAGTATGTTTGAGAAGGGAGAGAAGGGAAACTGTTCTCACTTCTTGCTAAGTATAATCCCGATGCCAGTGTTTACCTTGAAAAGATAGAAAAAATCAAAAAACAAAAGGGAAAATTCAGGTAAAATTTTCAATGTTATTAAAATGTATTTGACCTGATAAATGTTATGAGTAACGTTGTTGTCTCAAAAATAGTCAACAATATAATNTAGTCTCAAAAATAGTCAATAATATAATTTTAAGTGACACCTACTCAGTCAACCAGGATTTCACATAAGACATAAGCAAAAAATAATGCACAGTGCACAGCGGCTTTGCTCCGAAATGTTCAGCACCTGTATGAACAAGGAGCTCCCAGAAATCCAGTAAACTGGAAGAACGGTTGATCATAGTGTTTGCAAGTAACAACACAACAGGGAAATACATAGCCTACAAATTAATGCATACTCTAAAATCCGTAGGAATCAACCCAAATGGCATGGTGGGGCAAAGCATAGTTGGAGCAGGAAACATGACAGTTCGGTAAAGTAGCTTAAAATCTGTTGTGCTTGGAGAATCTCCCAGAGCATTTTATGTATGGTGTTGGTCTCATCGGTTTGCATTAGAGGTAAGAAAGTCTACTGATATGTCCTTAAATGCAAAACATGTACTCCCTCCTTCAAGAGGTGTTTGTTTTCATGCAGGGGCAACGACGTCACCACATGTTTATAGAAAATTTGGAAAAGGGCCTAGAACAAAACATAACGAAAAGTCTAAAACGAGTGCAGACTACTACGAGATTACCGAGTAGGTGTGATGCTCTCAAAACTGTGCTAAGTTGTTACGGAACCATCAAAGAGACCTTTGAAGAAATCTGACAATGACACTAGAGCATCTACGAAAGGACTGATCACAAGTATGTCAGATTACGAAAATATATGTTTAATGCATATTGCTTCAACCTTATGTCAACTTCTTTCTTTAACAGCAATTTGCTTACAAGCCAAATCAGTTGAGTATGTCTTGATATCAGCAGTTTTCTGAGAGGCGAGGGCGAAACTGACACATTAAGAATTGAAAAGAATGGAACAAACTTATAATTTCAATGACACAATTTTCTGATCAGCACAATGACTCGCAAGTCCCAACTCGGCGAAACCGAAAAAAAAAACGGAAATGCCGCCTGGATGAACTTCCGATAGAACGAAATAATTGATACTCTGCAAAGAAAATTAAGGTTGAGGTTAGTTTCATAGTCTTAGCCTCATTACGGTCTCAACTAAATGATAGTTTCTGGGACAGCTCGCTTGCCATGGTTAACCAATGTCTTATTTTTCTCATGTTGGAATTATTAAAATCGCACATGAATTGGAGATTGAGATAGGTTTCGGCCCCAATATGATTAAAGAGCTGTGTGANTTGGAATTATTAAAATCGCACATGAATTGGAGATTGAGATAGGTTTCGGCCCCAATATGATTAAAGAGCTGTGTGAGTATTATAATGTATGTTGTCGTTCTCACCAGTTTGTGTTAGTGGTAGGAAAGTTTATCAACGTTTGTCCTCAAATGCGAACCGTGTTCTCCTTGCTTCAAGAGATCTTTGTTTTATGTCAGAGCATCGACGTCACCACATGTTTATTGACAGTTTGGAGAAGGGCCTAGAACGAAACAAAATGAAAAGTTAAAAATGAATGCAGGCTACAATATGGTCGAGAAAAATTATTCCTCAGAATTGGAGACATTTGCAAAGTGTACAAATTCACTCATGCAGACATCGAAATATCAGACATGTTACATTCCCTTGAAGACGAAAGGATAGAGATAACAGAGGATGAAGTGTGTAACGAAGCAGGGGCAATTATCCATGTTACAGTGAATATAAGGAAGGAAATTAAGAAAATATACATAGTGAGAAACAGATGATGATCAACCAATGGATAATGACAGGATTCATTAGACCATACAGGTGTGTTCTTAACCTTTCGGCTCTTTCTGATCTAATGTTGATGTACCAAATATTATCTCTTGCCGTGACCAGCTGCTCTGCAGAGAGAACGATGGGCCATTTGAAAATAGTGAAAGCTCGTCTTTGGAGCAGAATGTGAGACTCTTGGCTGCCAAGTTTGTGTATTCTATCCTGTGAAGACAATGTACTGAGGCTGATATAAAATTAAGAAATCATTAACAAATTTGCAACCAAAATTCTACAAAGAAAAAAGCTGCTTTTCTACAATATTTTTAAACAGGGCGATAACTAATATTAATGTAAATGTATACTGTTACACATATTTTCCTTTCATAATTAAAACTACATTGTGCATAATTTTAGCATCATTTCACTGTAATGGTTTTATAGTTACTATTATTTTTAACGTATTTTTAGTTTAGCAACACATTTGTACAATACAATTTGCTATGTTCAATATTTGCCTGATTTTCAATAATTACTACAATAATTATAGAACTTCTTTTTTTTTGGGTTTGGGGATTTGTACATTGGCCTTGGGTCCCCCCACCCAAGGCCAATGTACAAATCCACAATGCGCATTGGGCCTTGGGGGATGGGCACCTCTGCGACTGCTTGTTATTATATAGTAGTAGTTTTAAACCAAACAGGGCAAACAGATATTGAGTAAAATATATTTTTTTACAACAGCAGAGTGGTGTTGGAAACCCAAATATAAAACAGTGCACATCACTGATTGAATCACATGATTATTTAAATATGCGCTGGTGATTTACGAGAGATCTTTGATTATGTGCAGAGAAAACAGCATATTTAAGGATGTGTAGTAGTGATGCAACGAATATTCCCATTCCCATTCCCATTCGCGAATATTCGCATGTTTTTGAACATTCCCATTCGCATTCACAAAAATGATGCCAAAATTTTGCGAATGTATTTGGCAATGAAAAATGAAAATGTTTATTAAATAATAATGCAACTGCTATGATTAAAACATTTTTATTTATTAACATATTTTTTATGTATAAGAGTATATTTTAATGATATTTGGGAAACAGCCTTGTAGTTNGCTATGTTCAATATTTGCCTGATTTTCAATAATTACTACAATAATTATAGAACTTCTTTTTTTTTGGGGTTGGGGATTTGTACATTGGCCTTGGGTCCCCCCACCCAAGGCCAATGTACAAATCCACAATGCGCATTGGGCCTTGGGGGATGGGCACCTCTGCGACTGCTTGTTATTATATAGTAGTAGTTTTAAACCAAACAGGGCAAACAGATATTGAGTAAAATATATTTTTTTTACAACAGCAGAGTGGTGTTGGAAACCGAAATATAAAACAGTGCCCATCACTGATTGAATCACATGATTATTTAAATATGCGCTGGTGATTTACGAGAGATCTTTGATTATGTGCAGAGAAAACAGCATATTTGAGGATGTGTAGTAGTGATGCAACGAATATTCCCATTCCCATTCGCATTTGCGAATATTCGCATGTTTTTGAACATTCCCATTCGCATTCACAAAAATGATGCCAAAATTTTTCGAATGTATTTGGCAATGAAAAATGAAAATGTTTATTAAATAATAATGCAACTGCTATGATTAAAACATTTTTATTTATTAACATATTTTTTATGAATAAGAGTATATTTTAATGATATTTGGGAAACAGCCTTGTAGTTATTCACTAGATTACATTACAGAAACACACTCTTGATATTCTTTTATTCTTATTTACCTAAGCAAAATCAAATTAAAGCAGGTAATTTCTTAAAACCTCTAAACTATATTATAACACAAGTGTATGATCAAATACCATTGAACTGCTTTAACACAAAACAATGGAATAAGATATAACCCAACCTTTTTAATTATACAAGTCAACTTTAAATGAGATCTTTTGTAAAAAAAACTCTTAACAATATGAATTTATGCAATCTAAAGGGTATCTTATTCAAATATGTGAAATCTTTTAATGAACTAGTAATTATGTTTAATTGTAAATCAAATCGACTTCTTATGAATAAAGTTAAAAATATATTGTGAAGAAAAACAAACAAT
>NQII01000319.1:62034-134347 GCA_002778355.1 Clitarchus hookeri | reverse complement strand
TTCTTTTATTCTTATTTACCTAAGCAAAATCAAATTAAAGCAGGTAATTTCTTAAAACTTCTAAACTATATTATAACACAAGTGTATGATCAAATACCATTGAACTGCTTTAACACAAAACAATGGAATAGGATATAACCCAACCTTTTTAATTATACAAGTCAACTTTAAATGAGATCTTTTGTAAAAAAAACTCTTAACAATATGAATTTATGCAATCTAAAGGGTATCTTATTCAAATATGTGAAATATTTTAATGAACTAGTAATTATGTTTAATTGTAAATCAAATCGACTTCTTATGAATAAAGTTAAAAATATATTGTGAAGAAAAACAAACAATGCAATAATCTTCTTTTCTATTAAAACAAATATGTTCTTAACATTTTGTTAATTTTAACTTTGGTACTAATACTAACTTACTAATTATGTAATTTTTAAGATATCTATTAACATTACTTCTTGAAATCAAAACATAAAATAATGAAAAATTGTTTATATCTAAGCACAATTAAGTGAAACACTTAGTAATTAAATAAGAGTAGAGGAATATTAAACTTCAGAAATANACTTTACAAATATAAGTTTTGATGCCTTTTCTCCTTGCAGCCTATTTCGGTGGGGTGTGTAAAAAAGACCAGCTCCACTAAAGACCCTTTCGCTAGGCACACTAGTGATGGTGTTACTAAATATTGCCTGGCTATGGGATAAATAATACCATACTTCTTATTATTTACCGCCCACCATGTAAGTGGATCTATATCATTTTCCACACGTTTATCTAATAAATATTAATTTATGTTTTTTTTTTATCAAAACTTCTATAGGTTTCGTACATTCATTTTCTTCTTCGTCACTTTCGCTGGAATCCGTCAGCAATTTCATGGTGTCTCTTAAAGATATAGATTTCTCTGTCAGACTGGCACTGGAACCAGATGTTTCAATCCGATGAGTAGTCATTCTGGCACACTTAGGATTTGAACAAGACGATAGGCTTGATTCATCGTTTTCAATTGACTCTAGAATATGTTTCACAACTTGATCACTGGTTGAAGAATTTTTGAAAAATTTTAATTTGTATCTCGGGTCAATAAAAGTTGCCGTATATAACAATACGTAATTTTACAAATGGGAAAATCTGCGACATAGTTCTCGTTTAAGAACTAAAATTGTATTCCCAATGCATTCGTCGGTCACATCAAATTCACCAATAATTTTTTCCAAAGTGGACAATAATGGAATTACTGAGGATACAGAAATATTGGCTGCACTTAGTTCTTTTGTAATTTCTTCAAAAGGTCTGAGTAAAGTTATTATTTTTTCCACAATAATCCACTCTTCGGAAGTTAGTTGTGAAATCTTGTTATTCTGGGAAGCATAAAGACATAACGAATCTTTGTTTTTCAAAATACGCTCTAACATATACAAGCTGCTATTCCATCTTGTAGCACACTCTTGTATGATTTTCAGCTTTGGCTGATCGAGTCTTTCTTGTAGAGCAGCCAGTTCATCTTGAGCTACATTTGAGTGATGAAAATGTGTTGCCATCTTTTTACATTTTGCAATCACTGTTATAACGGAATCTTGTGCCTTAAGCCCCTCCTTGACAACCAGCTGAATTTGGTGTGACGAACAATCAATGTCTCTAATTAATAACAAGGAAATACCTTTTTTCATGTTTGTGCCACCATCTCTAACAATGCTTTGCAATTTTTCTTTAGTTATTTCCCAATGCGACAACATGGTTTCAAGTTTTATAGCTATACTTTCACCAGTATGTCGGCCATCGTTACATTCCTCTGTGTTTAACACAATCATTTCTCTCCCAAAGTTTTTTGTTATACCATGACATGTAAGACTCAGCAAAGATATTCCTGAACAAGAATCAGACCAAATATCAGTTGTAAACGACAATTTTTCAAATGCCTTAATTAATCCCAATATTTTATCTTAAACTTTGCCGTAGAAATTCTCACATATAAACGAAGAAAAATGCTGTCGGCTTTATATACTATACGACAGACAAAGATGGTTGAATAGTCTGACAAATCCAACGCTTTCGACAAAACTAAAGGGTAATTCCTCTAAAGCAATCATTTCGCTTATTTAATTATCAATTTCCAAAGACTTGGCATTGTTGTTATCCCACTTTTTTGTTTTTTCGATGCAATCAGTCAAAGACATTTGTTTCAGGTCGGTTTTCGTACATTGTCGCGAAGTGGAGGCCACAACACTTGTTGTAGAAGCATTTCGCTTTTCATTTTCCCTATTCTTTAAAGCATTATACTCGTTTTTATGCAAAGCTTCCAGGTGATTTATCATAGCACTTGTTGTTCTTCCTTTGCGCGAGTATTGTTTATTACATATTTTGCATTTCATCATTTTCAGCATCACATATTGTAAAATAAGTCCAAACTTCGCTAACACACGACCGCTTCATTTTAAAATATCACTTATCCTTATCACTGTACAATTAAACAATAGTGTCTTTACAAGTTAAAAACCAAACTTAAATATGTTGACTCGACGCTGCTCCCACCTGTACTATACTGGATGGTGGATAGCATGGTAGGTAGTAATTTGTTACGGTGCTGACTAACGGCACCTTGGGCTGCTGTAATAGGGGAGACACACAGATTTAACTGGGTTCGGTTTATTCACGCTTAACTTTTATTGTCCAAAGTTACAGTGACCTGTACATCTATGAGACCTAGCCCCTTTTATATCTCCTCGGACGGTGGAATCTAGCTATCCCGCGCCCTACACACGTCTCGGCGAATGTTTGCGTCGGGGGGGAGGTTTCGGCGGGTTGCTGAAATTACCTCAATGCTGGTGGCTGGCGTTGTCGTGCTGTCTTGGTGTCTCTCCCGGGAAGTCCTGGGCTCGATCCCTGGACGTGCAGTTCTCTCCTCGTCGCTCGTCGTTCCTCATATCTGACTCTCTCGTGACTCCGGCGTAACTCCCGACTCCGTCGTAAACGCCTAGTTCCTCTCGCGTAACTGACCTCAACTGTCCTTCACTCTCGCGTAACTCTGTTAACTGTCGCGTAACTGACTTAACTGTCCTCCGTGGCTCCTGTATATATATGTTTCTGTTCTATTTTCCATAGAACTCGGGACTTACCCTCTCGTGTTTGCGGTAGGATAGGGGTAGGCGGGGTGCACTGTTTTTCCCCGATTTGTAATTTCTTGNCTGTCCTCCGTGGCTCCTGTATATATATGTTTCTGTTCTATTTTCCATAGAACTCGGGACTTACCCTCTCGTGTTTGCGGTAGGATAGGGGTAGGCGGGGTGCACTGTTTTTCCCCGATTTGTAATTTCTTGAGGCGAGGGGCGATAATATGCCTGGGACTCCCCGCGTTCGCAGCGTCACTACGTGACTCAGGCAACATGACAGGTGCAGTTGATTCGAGCTCGGGTTTCCTCTGGTCGTTAGGCCATCGGTTTACGGCGTTGGTAAGAATAGTGTCGCCACTACTGGTAGGTATGAGCGGTACGCTTCAAGGTAACCTCAAACTAAATCTTGACGAGAACATTATTAGCAGCTAACTTCATTCAGTAAGCCAGCAATCACGATTCGTTTACTTCGTTCAGATTCGAGGCATATGGGCTACTCTCGGTTTAAACATGGCCGCCTGGCCGGCAAGTTCTAAACGCGCTGTAAAATTTGAGTTCATAGGCGCACACTTTTGGCGCCATATTTTAAAAACCAACATTCGCATTCGCATTCGCATTCGCATTCGCATTCGCATTCGCATTCGCGAATGTGGAAAAATCGACATTCGTTGCATCACTAGTGTGCAGTGGCAAAGGCTCGGGCTGCTCTTAACACTGGGGTCTTGAGAGCCAATGAGGGCAAAGGTAGGTATGTATTGAGCAGCACCAGAATGCAAGGCCATGGGAAACAGGAGATCCCTGAGAGAACCCTCGGAACAATTGCATAGTCTGGCACAATTCATACGTACGAACATCCAGGAGTAAGTTCATCGGGAATGAAGCCTGGTTCACCTCTGTGGGAAGCAAGCACTCTAGAAGTTACACCGACTGAGGCGTCTGGCTTGGCCAGTGATAGGTTCTTATTAAAGACGGTTGTGCAGTGATAAAACACTGATCAGGCATGTAGAAGTAACTGGGTTTTAGTACTGGTGTGGCCATCCTGATTACAATTTCTCTCTATGGTCCTCCGAAACCACTGCAATGATAGGTCCTTGGCAAAGGCCATGGTCACTTTCTTCCCAACCCTGGCTCTTGGAGAAACTGGTTACGTCTTGTTACATTTCAAACAATTCACAAATGCACATTTAACGAATTGGGCGCCGTTTTCAATTAAATTATATATAGAGGGATTTTAAGCTTCTGAAAATAATTTTTTTTTTAATCTTCCTTCGTTTCCAGCAAACTTAACAAATTATTTCTTCATCTTCCCTAATACATTAACATAATTATCACTCTATACTTCTCAAAACAATTAGTAATTCTTTACCAATAATTATATATTAAATCATTCTGCAACAATTATACAAATATTCAATCATTAATGATAGCTTTAGTTGCATTGTTTCTTTTTCTTTATAAAATCTCACTTCTATCTTTGGAGGTGGTTGTACTTATTCTGTCACAAAATAAAGTTATTCCTTACTTATGTTATCTGTTCTCTAATTGGCTGTCATCTGACCACGCCACATCTCTCCTCCACCAATCAGCGATGGTGAGATGACAACTACTTGTGGTATATTTTATTTTATGCATTTGTTTAGTAAACATTGAAAACTTTCTACCCTCTAGGGAATAATGAATACTAACAACAGAATTATAATACTGAATATTGTTTAGAAACAAATGTAATATACTTACACATTATCTCTATGTCAATAAACTATTAAATTTACCAAAGATTATACTTTTTTTTGTTTAACTCCTATAATAAAACTGTATTTGGAAATTATATTAAATGAAGTGACAACATAAGCAAGTATTCCATAATCATATCTAATTAAAATATATATTTCCAACTGTAAACATAACCCCTGCAATCTTGTAATTATTTCTGCCTTGGTGCCAGAATACAATAGTGTTAAGTTGCTACTGTACAGTGGGCTGTGAAAGATCCAGTGTAAATGTAGAAGTGGCGTGGAGAGAGAAGTGAAGGGAAGGGTGCGTGGTGTTGCAGCAGAGTGCAGTGGCTACGGAGACTACAAGCCACTNACCTTTCAGAACAAACATGTCTATAACTACAACAGGAGCACGTCTAGACTTTCGGTTAGGGATGAGGCGGGGTGGTAATTTTCTTTTTATACAAGTGCAGGTGTCTAGACATTCAATTGTCTGCGTGGGGAGGGGAGCACTTCCGCATATCTTTAGGAAACTATATTTAAATAAGCAAGCAAAATCAGTACTTTCAAATATTCTGACATTATTTCAGTTTTTTTTTTAAACATTCACATTGCAGTTTTGCATCAATGTGTGGGTTTTAGGTGTGGATCATGTTTCCTGAGACCCCTTCTGTATCTGCCCCTGACCTTACANTTTTGCATCAATGTGTGGGTTTTAGGTGTGGATCATGTTTCCTGAGACCCCTTCTGTATCTGCCCCTGACCTTACATGACATAAACATTAACAGTGAGTTAAAAAAGTAATTCCACATGTTGAATCTGTATTTAAAAACCCTGTCGATAATTGCACACGTTGTCAAGGGAATATGTCGGAATTATAAACAGTAATGTTGGGAGAGGATCAGGTGAAGTAAANAATAATTGCACACGTTGTCAAGGGAATATGTCGGAATTATAAACAGTAATGTTGGGAGAGGATCAGGTGAAGTAAATTTGTGTCTCACTGTCTTATTAAAACACTGCCCGTAATACATTGTAACGTAAACTCTGTTCAAAATACTAACAGCAATTTACGGAAACACAGCTCCATATCTCAATAGTTATATAAAGTGTAGTGTTTACAACTTGGTGCATGTGAAGTAAATTAATTTTGTATTACACTTACCAAACAGAAATAACTGGCACACAGTAACATACTTGTGACTGCAGTAATGCATCACTACTGCTTGATTTACACACACATAGTAATGTTATGTACACTTCAATGTGAAGTTTTACATGTGGCCGTTGAAATATGCATTGTGCAGGGTTTTCAAAAGTGCCCAGACACCACATTTTCACATCTCCAGTCGTGTAGCACTATCGCTAAAGTGACACATTTTTTTCATTACTGCCGTAATTTTCCTTGATAAATGCACTTTTTTTTACATTTAATCTACTAGTAAAAATTTTTACAATTTTTTTTGCTTGTGTAATACCAGTAGCATTATTATAACTATTATTTTATTATTTTAGCATAATGCTTAAAAATAAATTTAACTGTTTGTATTTTGAATGGTACATTGTGAGATGTGGCAGTGCAGTTCGGGAATATAGTCACAGAAANATAAATTTAACTGTTTGTATTTTGAATGGTACATTGTGAGATGTGGCAGTGCAGTTCGGGAATATAGTCACAGAAACTTTCTTCCACTTGTTTAACAGCAGAGTTGGGGACTTTCTTCCCCAACTCTCACATTAGCTCTAAATATTTTATGTAAGTTTGTGTTTTTACATTTAGTTTAAAAAATAATGTGTGGTTAAAATTAACTCAGTAATTGTTTTTCATAAATTCTTTATGCTTCCTTATTGCATGCAAATGCTATTTTTTAATTCATAGCTTAGTTAAGGGTGTGGCAACATCAATGTTTTAAAATACTAATGCTATATTTCACCCCTCACTCAAAACTTAGGGGGTTGCAATATTACTCATACCAGCAGCCTCTTACTGATCCATGAAACTTTTGCACTAAACCTTTTAAATTAAAACCTTATAACTCTAAATACCAAATGCTCATGTCCCAATTAGCATCCAAACACAAAAAAAAAATGATTCTTGCTTTGTTTGTACTGGTGTTTTATTGTTCATTAAACATTATAATCTTAAATTTTCTTTTGCTTTAAAAAAAGCCATCTCGTACCTGCAGTAATGTAATGATATGTTTCTTAGTTTGGCTCCTGATAGTAATAAAAGAGAGGCGGAACACTGTTGCNATACCTGCAGTAATGTAATGATATGTTTCTTAGTTTGGCTCCTGATAGTAATAAAAGAGAGGCGGAACACTGTTGCAGGACGTACTCTCTTAGTTTCCCCTCTTCCGACCAGCCTGTGACGTAGAGCGAGTTGCACCTCGAGTCAAAACATTTGTATCGCCTTGTTTCTGCACTAGTAGTTTACACTGAACTGAATGCAGTAGAATCCTGTTATAGCATTCCTGCATATAACACCATTATTTCATGGTCCCACCATTTCTCCATAAGGCTTAATAGTTTCATTTAATGTGTATAGCAGTGTTTGAATTTTTCATTTCCTGCTTATAACATCAGTATTTGTTCGATTCCTAGCAGCATCTCNATAAATTTAACTGTTTGTATTTTGAATGGTACATTGTGAGATGTGGCAGTGCAGTTCGGGAATATAGTCACAGAAATTTCTTCCACTTGTTTAACAGCAGAGTTGGGGACTTTCTTCCCCAACTCTCACATTAGCTCTAAATATTTAATGTAAGTTTGTGTTTTTACATTTAGTTTAAAAAATAATGTGTGGTTAAAATTAACTCAGAAATTGTTTTTCATAAATTCTTTATGCTTCCTTATTGCATGCAAATGCTATTTTTTAATTCATAGCTTAGTTAAGGGTGTGGCAACATCAATGTTTTAAAATACTAATGCTATATTTCACCCCTCACTCAAAACTTAGGGGGTTGCAATATTACTCATACCAGCAGCCTCTTACTGATCCATGAAACTTTTGCACTAAACCTTTTAAATTAAAACCTTATAACTCTAAATACCAAATGCTCATGTCCCAATTAACATCCAAACACAAAAAAAAATGATTCTTGCTTTGTTTGTACTGGTGTTTTATTGTTCATTAAACATTATAATCTTAAATTTTCTTTTGCTTTAAAAAAAGCCATCTCGTACCTGCAGTAATGTAATGATATGTTTCTTAGTTTGGCTCCTGATAGTAATAAAAGAGAGGCGGAACACTGTTGCAGGACGTACTCTCTTAGTTTCCCCTCTTCCGACCAGCCTGTGACGTAGAGCGAGTTGCACCTCGAGTCAAAACATTTGTATCGCCTTGTTTCTGCACTAGTAGTTTACACTGAACTGAATGCAGTAGAATCCTGTTATAGCATTCCTGCATATAACACCATTATTTCATGGTCCCACCATTTCTCCATAAGGCTTAATAGTTTCATTTAATGTGTATAGCAGTGTTTGAATTTTTCATTTCCTGCTTATAACATCAGTATTTGTTCGATTCCTAGCAGCATCTCCAATGCAGTTTTTCTCTGTAAGGTAAATTTCAGACAATAAAAATTAATTGGTCTACAAGCAGATACAGAAAAAAGATTATACTTGAAATATTAAGGATTTTAGAGATGTTTGTCCTCAATATTATTAAGATAACGAATAGTAAATGACTAAGCAAGCCACCAGAATGAATGTAATTGTGCATTAATTGATAATTAACATGGTCCATGTAATTCAGATCACTAATATTTTTGCATTAAATCATTCAGATGAAGATGTTGAAGAACTTGACTAGCTAATTATATACAAAAAGTATTACATTAGAATTTTGTTTTACTTAATGTGTGTCTGCAGGTGTAATACTGTTTCCTTCTTATAATATTTTGTTTTACTGACCCCTTGAAAAATGTTATATGATGGTTCTACTGTAGCGAACTGCATTCTGAGCATATAACTGTGACTCTGAAATTGTACAGCGTACAGATGCACGAACNGGGTTCTACTGTAGCGAACTGCATTCTGAGCATATAACTGTGACTCTGAAATTGTACAGCGTACAGATGCACGAACCACTATTGTTAAACTAAATACTCAATTGTAAAATATTTCAGGTTTCCAAAACACCAAGGATTTCCAATGAAGTGGGTTGCCACATACAAATATGACATAGCTTCAGTACCGAGAGCAGTATTACATTATGTATTTTACTAGAATAATTCCAGTGCTTAAGCATCATTTCTATACACAACAAAAAATTTCGAGATATTTCATAACATTTGCAAGTTAATATTCACAAATTTTGTAATGTAGGTATATTTTTTACTATACATAAAAGGAAAATTACCATATTGTGTAGAAAATTCATACATGGGACAAAGATTTTCCCGACTCAATGTGAGTTTATGTGGCATCCTTAGCGTTCTTTCGGCATGGTGTCGACAAAAACTAGCAAATCATTTCTTGCCCAGTCGTCTTTCTTTAAAGGGAACATCTCGCTTAAGTTCTTTCGCCAACAATTGGACACTCAAACAGATCATATTTAGTTACAGGAAACGCTGCCTTTGCAACTGACAGGATCCAGTATACTAAAATGTTTTCTTCTTCTTTGGATAAATACTACACTCTGCCTATTTGCCGACCTTACAGTTTTCTGCCAGTAGCCTTATCCCTTAAAGCAGATTAAGGCGCACTGTATTTCCTTGCTGTCATCAAAAGAACAGCAACAGACGTGACTTTCTCTAGTGCTGCTTTTACTGCAGATTCCGAATATTTATATCTCTGCAACATTAATGCTTATCTGGAAATATAGATGGACTGAAGTTAGAGCCTATTAAATACGTGTAAAATAAAAACATATACACTTTACTTGAAAATTTAGAGTAACCTGTATGTAATAAATGTTGTTGCAAATTATGCAAGTTTTACTTTTCTCTTACTAATGCTTAACCCATGGTTAGTTATTGGCGACACCTTACTGTCTGAAGAAGTTGCATGGTACATAAATAAATATTTGCCCACATATCAATATGTTACACCCACTTATCGCTAGTAGTAATGATAATTGGATACAATCATTCTCTTGCTCATAAACAAACATGTGAATATTCTCCTGTTAATAAACATTTTGTTACTTCCTTAAAAACATCGGTTCTGAAATATTGATTTTTTACCCAAATATCGCTACCACTTGCAATAATTGGAAATATCTATAATTTTGTTCCCCAAACATTTCTAGATGTACATTTGTAAATAAAAACATAACTATACTAATAATACATTCATCACATAAATTCAAGTTTCATTTTTGGCCGGAAACACTCCCGCCATCAAAACATTCTATCTAAAGAAAGTTACTAATAAAAAGCGAGCACCTACCTGTAATGTAACACACAACTTTGTTTGCATAGTCTGGCACCAACACACAATCTCGATTCCACTTGCGATTGTATGTCGACAATTGGGTCTGTGCTGATTTCAGCATTAAAATATATCCTTCAATGTATTACCACTAATTTTTATTGTAAAAATTGGAAAATTTTTTTTCAAATTTTTTAGGTTTTATTTTCATTTGTCGATTAGTTGGTCAGTTGTGATAATTGGATTATTTACCTTTGTTCACTTGTACTTTTGAATATATTCGTTCTTATTAAAATGACACTGAGTAAGCCTACAGTGAAGTATTGTATGGTGTGTATACCCACGTCCGAATTTGTTGTTTGGTAATTTATAATTTTGAGGATATATGGTGTTTTCAAACGAGACTGAGCAGCATTCCTAGTGTTCAGTTTAGGAACTACTTTTCTGAATGTTTTGATGTTTCATTGTTATACTCACAACAAAAAGAAAAATTATTAGTTACAAATATTTCCTATCTGAAAATTTAATTTTTTTTTTCATATTGCCTTAAAAAAAAATTTCAATTAAAAAAATTATTTTACAAAGATATATATTTTTTATTTACAAAAACGGTTTGAAATATAATTTTCAAAACAAAGAAAATAAGTAAAAACAAACACTATTACGCACTTGTGAGTCAACATTAAGTTTTCCTTCTTTGTAATTGGTTTGAATATTCATAACTTGCATGCTAAAAATGGTGAAATAAGATGTAACCAATAGCAGATGCTTTTGCAGAGGCATTTAGGGATTCAGAGTACTCCTCCAGCTCGATAATTTTTCACCCAAAATCCGAAAACATTTATGACCTAAACTTGGCTGTGTGTTCAATTAAATATCTTAAATAGCGGTCTTCTAGCAGTTTTGGATACGGCTTAAGAAGACATTCAGTGAAGAATTTCCATGAATTTTAGTAGTAAAGATGGGAGAACATCGTTTTTTTTTCTCATTGTGTCATGATTTTTCCACCTCCAGTGTCAGGGAGAATGATGGTGTGAACAATATAAATAAATACAGTGTTTGGTGCACAGACTCAAATAAGTCGGATATTTTCTGGGACACAAACTGCAACTAAAGTCGAGCATTTGTTCACGGATTAAATTTTTGAACATAATTTGGCCATTAGTTGTGCTGTATGTTTAAAAAAGTGTTTCCGTACAATGAAATAGCCAATAAATTTTGTTGTGCTTGCATTATTATTATGTGTAAAGGTTTTAGAGGCAATGATCCTGAAAATGGCTAATAACGACCAATGGNTGTTGTGCTTGCATTATTATTATGTGTAAAGGTTTTAGAGGCAATGATCCTGAAAATGGCTAATAACGACCAATGGTAGATGAGTAGCCTTCAGAATGCACTTAATTGTGCGTGTTCATGTGAATATTTTATTCTTGCGATATGTTCTTTCACTCTCTCTCTATATATAAATATATATAATTTACAGGAATAGTATATCACAAAAATTAATTCCCTCTATTGATTGACTACCTATGTTTTTAAAGTGTTATGTTTGAATTTTGTTTCACTTGATGTGTCACTACAGGTTTCATATTATTTCCTGTTTAAAATGTTACTGCATATAAATATGTATTTTACTGACACCTTGCAAAATGTTATAAGAGTGTCCAACTGTATGAATTATGCCAAAAATTAAGAACATACTTTTCAGCTGTTGAATGTCGTTAACATTGTTCATGTTTATTTTACTTTCTAAATGGGTCGGAGGTATGCAGTTACATTGTTCCATTAGAACGAAAAGAAGGGACGTGTTGCAGGATTCAATAGTCTTGCCTCTCAGCACTACAAGCTGGCAGAATAGGTTACAGAGCTATAGCTTGTTCACACTTAACTGAGCACCTTTGAAATCCGTGCCAAGTTTTGTATGCTGCCACTATATGTAAAACTAGTAATAGCAGTAATGATGATGTCGGGTCTGCACGGCAATATCTCGAGAAGCTCGTCGCGTACGCACAGGCATTCTCCGCATGCCGCGCCAGTTGCATTCACATTCGTCATATGCAACATGTTGTGCACGCAAGCACGTGAAGTTGAGGACTTCCGGTGCTGCTATGCTAACTTCAATTAAAATTTAAAAATACTGAATGAATTTTCGAAACATTTTGCCACAATGATAGATTGTTTGTATTACCCCCGTGGTTTGAATTTCTAAATTTAGTTAAAAAACACAGTGAGTTTGTGTTTTTATATATTATATATATGTATATATATATATATATATATATATATATTTATAGACACACACACAGTGAACCAGCTCACTTTGTGTGACATCAAAGTAAAACATTGTAATTTTTAGGAAAGTAAATATGTTGATAGTATGCAAATGTATACGGTTACATGTGTAAAACAAACCACCCTCATATCAGTAGCGATAAATTAGAAAATTACTCTCAGGTATAATAAATACATTAATTTCATTAACTCGCTGCTATCGTACCTGAAAGCCTGCGTTGCAGTGCATGCCATGTAGTTAAGAGCAATGATTTTTTACAGAGATTGATTTCAAAATTACTCACTTTACTTTGAACAGCCTTGACCTTGAGTCAGGCAAGCAAAACAGTGTGAGGCAGTCGAGACCCCCTATTTTCCACAATATAGGACATTATTGAAGATATAATGACTACTGTGGCCTACCAAAAACTTTTATTTCTCCACAAATAATTTTAACTTGTCGTTTAGCAGTATTGTGCCTCTCGGCTGTTAAATAAAAATTGATATCACCACATTTTTTTTACTAAGTGACATACTGTGTAATATATTACAACTCAAATGCATTCAGGGGTATAGGTACCATTTTTGGTTACGGTAGGTAGACAAGTTCTTGTGCAGAATTTGGTGCTGATGTTGCTGCAAAGTTTTGCTTTAAAATCAATTATGCCTGTATTTACACACACAGGCACACTTGTTGATTTCCAATCACATATTTCAACACAGAATATTTATACCGGTATAAACGTTTCTACTCAATATTTTTATTAACTATATATAAAGTATATTTTTGTAGCCCTCTCTCATAAAGTCTTTGATGCCCATTACTCTGGCGGGGGGGGGGGGAATACCTCCCTTGACTTCCCCTCCTGATGACTCTTGAGTGCATTTAATCCAAAAGAAATCATCCTTTCTTTGTCCATCCATATATTAAGGCATGATCTGTAAATAAATTTAAAATGTGGTGATTGACTTGTAATGTAATGAAACATACGGTATGTCTAGTGAAAACACTGATCATCACTTCCTACTATTCAAGCAAAAATAATGACCTTTAATTTTTTTCGTATGCGAAAATTAAATGACTCCCAGTTTTTTTGGAAGTAACAATTTGAATGAAAGATTGTCATTATATTTGGGTAAATATATCTTCTACCCACCCTTTGCTTATACACTGAATTCTCGATTATTCAAGTAACAACAAGCACGCGAGAAAACTATGGATGTGGACTTGGATTTGGGACTTGAGAAATGTTGTACATGGCCTTAAAATACATTTTTGTTTAAACCAACAGCCTAAAGATGTCATTAAAACCACTTATTCTAGTCAATTTTTGATTTAATATTCTAGTTTTAATTTATATTAATATCTTTGTTCAGTGTTCCTTTGTCGACCAAGCCATGCTCAATCCCTTTTGTTAAAATTACCACAACTGATTTTTTTGCAACAATTTTTGCCAATCATTACTTGCAAAGTCTTTTTGAAATTTTTACATTTCTAACCAAACACGCAGCCAATCATTTCCAATAGTAATAATGCCCAGGGTTCTATATCTGGGAAAATAATACTTGATTTTCTGAAGACACTAATTTAAATTAAATAATAACAAACTTATGAAAAACAGAAACTTAATGACATTATTTCAAATACTTTTTGTGTTATTTTTGCACAGTTTAACATTTTCGCAATAACGTTACTTCCAAATTCCCTATAACTGGAACTTATTACTTGCTGTCAAAAAATTTTGCAACCATTTCATTTTCCTTAACACATAACAACACTTTTTACACTTTGTAAAATTTTTTAGTAAGTGTTTCACATATAGAGAGTCCTCTAACTGTTTTAGGTTTTAGAGCAACTCACTTGGGTTAGATGTTCCCTTTTTCTGCCTTTGCTAAAGCAAGAAGCTCATTTGACACATGGAAATCAATAGCACTTGAATGCTTCAATTTGTCTTTTGTTAAAAGAAGTCCGTTCATCATTGGTGTCAGAAGTCTGTTCCCCAATTTATTTTTTTTTGCAGTTACAGCAGAAAGAAATTCTTTCTGTGGCAGTCGGAGAGCGAGAAAGGAACAGCGTGGCCTTAGCAAACTTCTTTGGACACGGAAACATTTCTGCACCAATTGCATTTTTCATTTTAAAAACAGCATTCCATAAGTCTATGATATCTTGGTGTCCTTTAAGCGAGTTCTCAGGCTGAACTTGCCTATATTCACTATCTAAATCCAGAAACTGATAGTGATCACTAGGGTTGATATCTTTGATTGGTGTATTGTTGATACAAGTTGAATTAATATAATATTTAAGTATAATTTTCATTGTATCCCCGATGGAAGCAAGCAAGGTATGAAGACTGTGAGAAGTTCCCTGGTATTCAAGATTGATTTTGGCTATTATCTGCTAAATAAAGGCTAAAGATATAAAATACCCCATAATTACACGATTTTGATTTTGTCTTTGACTGCAGTCAAATGGAAGAATTACACTAACGCAGTCCATTGTTTAACTATTCTTTGAACTACACCGTTCATCGACAACCAACGTGTTTTGCTCAACTTTACTGAATTATGAGGGTTTAAATTGAAAACTTCTTGAATTTGACGAAATTCTGCTAGATCCTCTTAAAGGAATGTATATGTTTGATGCGCCCCTTCCCCTCCCAAAGCACATTTCTCATCTTACTACCACAAACACAACTGCAGTTCCTATACCGTTTCGTGAATAGAGCACAATTCTTCAATGTTATTCGGTAACTTTTTGCATGCTTCGGACACACACAAATTGAAGTTTTGGCATATGCATCTAACCACATACAAATGCTTGTTCATCACTGTATTCCCCTGTGCTCTCCGATAATGACACTGGCATTACCATCGGCAAAACCCAAGACATTTGTTAGGGTACTTTAAAATTTCAAGCAAGTGTATTAAAATCGTGAAAAAGGACTAAGAAATTTGCATCTGTGACATCTGTTGTGTTTAAAAAAGAACATTAAACAATATTAGTGGTTTCATCATAATTTCGAACTACAACAGCTCATTATTTAGTTAAGGATATGTCAGTAGACTCATCAACTATTAAAGAAAAATCACATTTATTGAGTTTTTCTGATACAGCATTAAGCTAATCAACATGTAACGAATTCTTGATCAAATATGCATTATTTGTATGACCACATTTAATATTTTTAACTACAGAGGAGTCACCATTATCCGTCAGTCTCAGGACCGTCACCGTGACGGTTGAGAGAATAGATGGATATTTAGCACTATATTTTAAACAGGTAACAATCAATAGAAGTATGTACAACACAGTATGTATTTGATATTAATTATTGTAGACTTCTCGTTATTATGTTGATAAAATAACAGAATTTAATACAGTACTATTATGTATATGTTCAGTGGTATAATCCTACCTAAAAAAAGTCTGTAATTTTCCTTTGATTCCACGGGATTTATTTGCATGCTTAAGCATAAAGGTTTTGCTGCCATTAAGATCAATTTCGCAGAAACAATAATGTGCTATGTAACTAAGACTTTACTTGGGAGAATAGAGGACATAAGCATTGGGTCCTTAAAACACATCCATTTGAACTTTTCTTTATAACATTTAGTAGGTACTAGTTGTTAGCTTTAGAGGCACTGCGTACACTTAGTTCTGTATTATAATACTCCCTATCGTCACTTTATACACTCACTGAGCTGATGGTGTCGCATCTGTCGTGGTACTGAACCTGAGGCATACAATCTTCTTGGGTTGAGGTAGTAGGTTGTTGTGGTGGAGACAGTGTACTGTCTTAACTCTTCTCCTGAGACCTGTCACAAATGAACCAGAACTGAAAAGGTTTTGGTTTACACTTTTCCATGTTGAAAAAAAAAACACACTGCAGTAAGTCATGGACTACTTGCAAGTGACACAGGGAGAATCAAAAGAGGAAGATGTCTAAGATAACCGCTGAACATTCAAATGTGGTTAACCACACGAACTTAGTGAACCAGTGAACACACACAAGTCTCCAGCCATGAAACGATACACTCAGCACACATTAACAATGAGTTGAAAGTGAACTTTAACAGCACTCATGGGCACTAGCGCTCTGCTATTTGCAGCACAGATAAACTGGGAACTCCCCTATCAGTACGGCCAACTATGACATCACACAGACTTGGGGACTACTCTACCAATATCGCCAACTTCAACAACAAAAAAGCTGAAAATCCTTCATACCGATCTACAAAACATGTTCGTTCTCTTCAGTGTGCCATTCGAATTCAATTACAGTGTGTTAAGTGATTAAAATTTTAAATTCTTGTGCTAAACTATAGAATGTAAAAATGGTACTAGATTACCATAAATTGGTAGTAGGGTACTAGAATACAAAGGTACAAAGGTACTTGCAGTGGAGACCCTGATTACGCCAGTTAAAATACAGACACGGCTCTAACTTCATTCCAAATTCCGTTTGCAATAGGGATGGACGATGCATCAAATCAACATAGATTAATTGATTGTGTCAGTATATATAATCAATTTTTAATCACGATTACCAAATCTCCGTTTTATCTGTTAATCAATGTTGACCATAAGTGTTTTAACATAGTACAGTATATTCAAAATAACGGTACACTGGCACAAAATAATGGTGGTACGTTTCTGACATATGCATACAATCACATTTAATGTTTAATGTTTGTTTTACATAAATTATACAAATGCTTTAAAGTTATACAGCCCATACAAATTACAACTGTGATTTACAAAATCATTATTGGTTTAACTTGTACTAGGTATGCCAACTTTCTCATTGTTATATTAATTAATTGGTCTTCTTGAAAAATACGTTAGTTTATGATGTGCATAATTTATTACATTATGCTGTTATTTTACTAATTATATTGCTTTGTGTTTTAAATTAGCCAAACTGACATTCAAGGGAGGTTTGCAAATGATAGGTCAGTTCAAGCTCTTTTTTTTTCTTTGAAAGTATGTACTAGATATGCATGAATCGTTGACATGTAATTAAGGATATAAATTACTGAGAAGCATATAAAGCATAAGTAACATGAGTAAGTAGTTTTTTATTATGGAAATGTTTTTAATGTCTGTAGATATTTTTTCTTGTGCAATAAATTGATTAAAAATTAAAGTATTACCAAAAACGTTAATTAAAAAATTACATGATTGTTTACGTGAGACATATTTTTATGAGTAAATACATGTTGAGAATGTGTGGGCTGAACATGCAGCTTTCCAATAAAGTCTGCTAACAAACCAAAATAAAAAAAAAAAACTTTTTAATTAATTAAAATTGTAATACCTTATATGTAACAATATGAATTATTTAAGAGCGTTGGAGGCACACGTGAAAGACAATGGTTGGTGTTTTCTAAATATGTGCCTGTTTTTGCCAAAGTTGTTTTCCAACCAAAACCCAATGTAATCTTTTTAAAGAAATTTGCGTTAAAGCATATTATAATATCTTAAAACGAAAGGTGGTTAGATAATTTAACATGCATGGAGCGGTAAAATTGAGGAAATATTGTTACTGGTGTTGATGTAAGCCAAATGTTTAATATCACTCAACAAAAGCTATAAATATTCCATGTTATTAATATATATTTATGAAATCCTTCACATTACCTCAAGTTCACAGTGGGCTCATAACAATCTTCTATTTCGTTCCAGATGTAAATACAATTATTCAAAAATAAAGTAACACTAAACGTAATATTGTAAATAGCAATTGATTCAAATAATTTATTGAGTTTAGAATATTGTAATGCATTAATCCATAAATTGCTGTATTCGAAACTAATTGATTCCTTCATAATTGATTTTTTTTAAATTGCCAATCCCTAGTTTATAATAACTAGGCCATAGATTGTTGAATACAGTATCGGAGATTGTGTTATTCGTTCTCATTGCCACCAACCTAAGAGTGCAGTAAACATGTGAGAAGAATGAGATTTCGAGATGGGTTTACATCAACCTACGAATGCCGTAAAGACGTCGGAAGAAAAAGAAAAACTGTCGATAGCAACCGTTATCGATTGTCCTTGTTGTTTTGCATTCACATAGTATTTAAAAACAAATATGCGTGCGATATTTGGTAAATGTACCAATGAGAAATACGATAAAACGTAAATAACGGGAACGAATCATTGAAAATCCACTGTATTTCATAGCTAAACGATTGTTCTGAATATATTTTGGCTTTCGGGCAGAATATATGATCGATGGATACTGAAAGTTAATGTTTTAAGAGTCGTAGCATGCAGATTTTTTTGTCTGGAACGTCTAAAAAGACGACTGTTACGGGAAAAAGGAATAAACGGGATTGCAGCAACGAGGTGTCACTGTAATCAGTAGTGGTGTTGTGTTGGAATTCTGTAGCTCCTGGTGTCTGTTTCTGCATTCTTGCCTCTGTGTGCAGACCTTCCTGTCTGTGGTTATTCCTCTATCTTCCTGTACATGTCTCCCTCTGCCTGTCCGGCTTTCTTCGTAAGCCGTTCTTAGTTACACTTATATGTAGTAGTTTGTATGTAATACTTTTCCAATTTTTTTAACTGATAAGAAAACTTAGAGAAATGCATTTCATACTGTGGTTAATATTTGACTAGTTTATAATTTAATAAAAAGAATGGGTATATAGATGGTTGTGTTTGTATGTTTTGTGTGTATGTTTGTGAGTGTATGTCTGTTACTGTGATTATGTGTGTCGCTTAAAAACTTATTATATTAATGTAAAAAATAGAAAACCAAAATTCCTCAAAATGATAGTTAATAAGTTTAAAGAAGCAGCATCATCATTATCTTGATACAAAATATTTAAGGGCTCTCATTTAGCATAGTGTGACCACACATTATTCATTCACGGTGGGATGGCAGTCACAGTTCACTCTGGCCTGCCCGGCATGCTGTGGTTTTGTCCACAGAAAGGTGATACGTAGTGTACGTTACAGGAACCAATGCCTACGTCCATGTGGGGACGATGGCTCCCTTGATCATGGCCCTGGCTTCATCCTCGCGTGAGGCAGGGCTGTTGTCTGATTGGCGTGGCAACTGCCTCATAATCTCATGGTTGCCTCTGCAATTGTGTATCAAGTTGTGGTCTGCAGCGGAGTCTTAAAACATATTCACTGTCCTACACACAAGTGCCTTGAAACCCATCTAACAAACTCACAGAACATAACGTTAATTGAATCTGGATTGAATGTTACCTGAATTGTTTGGGTTTGCTTCTGGTTTGCAATGTTTTCTTTGATCGTGAGGGAAACCCACATCCACTGCCAGTGGCGTGACTTCAATTATATATTGTCTTGAAGGGGTTNNGGGGGGGGGGCATGAATTGAAACATATTTCTCATGAAGGAACACAGGTCTTCACAATAAAGAGAGGGGTCGGGGACTCTCTCCCTCTCCTCCCCCCTTCACAATAAGGAAAATTTGGATTTCAAGGTTCAAAATGGTGCATTTATTCGTACCTAAACATTGAATATACTGCTGGTAGTAATTACAAAGTTTATAAGAACACATTTGTTAGTGTGTTACCTTTATCACATCCAGAGCCATTCCAACTCAAAATCAGTATTATATTGTTATCAAGAGAAACATAATATTAATGTTTCATGCTGCAAATTAAATACTAATTTCCTTGTATTATAGTGCTCTAACTGGAACACATATATTTATAAAATTTATTTCTAAATATTATGGTGTACCTGTTGTGAAGGGGGAAAAATTAAGGGAATATTTTTGTGTCCATTTGCATGTATCAAAAACATTCACACCTTAACATAACAAAATTAACGCAGTCATACAAATTGCTTCAAATATTACACAAATACCTTTCACTTCCAGCAAGAATTTGTTAAATAATGTTTCAAAATGGGAAATAAAACTTTACAATCCTATCTATGATTTTTAAGAAAAAACTTCTTATTCCTTTGCTTCCTTCAATTAAACTGCTCAGCTGGGTTATTTTGAGAATTGTCGTATTGTTTGGAAATTATCTTCCTGCTGGGTGAAGTAGGTCAATGAACTTCTGCAGGTTTTTTCTCTTGTTTCAGACCAGATATCTTGCAAACTTCATCTGAGAAATTGCATGGTTGCTTTCAGGCTCATAAATTATTTGAAAGATTCGTGCAATGTGGGTGAATGGTTAAGTGAAATATTTACAACATACGCCTTTGCTTCACTATATCGTCGCAGAAAACCAAAGTCCAGAAGATCTTGTCGCGAGACACGAAACAAACACAAAAATTGAGCCTATAGTAGCTGTAGTCAAAACACATGAATAAAACTTATACTAAATCCCACAAATTTCAGTACATATTTTGTTACATAAATAAAAAAATAAAAAACAAAAAACCAAATTACAGAAATAATAATTGAACAAAAAAAATTAGCGAAACAAAGGTCAGCCCAAATTATGACAGCACAGATGAGAATAGAAACTAAAACAAACATTTTTTGCACAAGACAGGATGACACAATGATGAAGTAACAGCTGTTTGGCTGGACGATACAACTCTGACGACACAGAAGAATACAGTAAGTTTTAAAGAAAAAGTGAAAAAACCAAGGACAACACAACCAACACAGCACAGATGAACACTGAGACAAAAAAAAATTTCGCCACAAAGATGATATCAAAGAACACTTTAGGTTTTCTTAGACGAGCTTGTTGCAACATTTGAAGAGCTGAAATCGGCTCCCGTCTTCAGGCGGACTAAAAGTGAAAACTGGATTTTTTTCTAACCTACCTTAAAACTAAGAGAAGAGTCGGATATCCCGGATAGGGATGGGACCTAAATGCGTCTCAGGACTTAGCCCCAGTCTGAATACTTTTGCATTGCCGACAATAAATGCTGACTTTTATTTCCTTTTAATCAGGTGTGATTGTATAGTGAGTGGTCTAGCATTGTCCCATAATATTTTATGGCTGTTTTCCCAAGCATGTTATGCAAGTCAGGTGTTTTGAGTTTCATCCTTCCTAGTATTAATTTTGGCTCTTTTAATTATGTTTAAAGAGCTCTGCCAGTTTCTCCTCGCACATGCGTTCACACTTGCAAGGTATCTGATACACACAGTCCTGTGTTTATAAAATGTGTCTGTAGCCAGTTTCACTCTAGTGGTGATACTATTTAATGTGGCATTTGATTTGAAAGCTGTTTGTATGCCGCACTTGTTGCCAAGTCGTCTTATTTTTTTCTGAAAGACCACGAACATGTGGAATAACCAGTTTTCCTTTGCACGTGCTGTTTTATTGTCCTAATAGGATAGCCATTGGCAAGAATTTCTTTTTCCAGATGGTTACGTTCTGCAGCTATTGATTTCTTGTCGGAGAACATTTTTTTCATCTCCGACCGCTTAAGTGTGGATAATTTCAGTTTTTGTGCTTGGCGAGTGGTTGGATTCAAAGTGGAGGTATTGGCCGGTATGGGTAGGTTTACTGTATACTTTTGTGGTAATTTTCTTTGATACTAATACATCTAAGAATGGAAGGCTCTCTGGTTTCTGTTTCGTATGTTAACTGTATTGATGGCCTGAGTGAATTGAGAAAGGTTGTCAGTTCCATGTTGCCAGTGTCGCCCACATACCGCAGCCAGACTTTAGGTGGAGTGTTGGTTTTGTTTCGTGCCTCTTGCTCAAAACTCTCCATAAAAAGGTTGGCCACGAAAGGTGAAAGTGAGCAGTCAATTGCCATGCCATCAGTTTGCTTGTAGAATTCGTCTTTGAATTGAAAATAGGTCGTGCTGACACAGAGCGTGATGATTTCCCTGATTGATGGAATAGGTATTACAGTCCCTTTATTCAGTGTGCTGTCATTTGCCAGTTTTATTTTTATGATAAAGTGTTGTTCTGCTGCAGGAACATTACTTTAAAGGCTCTGACAATCGAAGCTCACTATGTTGCCACTTGGTGCCATTTCGAATGTTTTCGCAATGGAGATAATATGGTCGAAATCTTTGAGGAAGTTAGGTGTCTGACTGACAAGTGGTTCAACAATTTTTAGCAGGAACTTGGACAAATTTTGGCATGGAGATATGCAGGAGCTGATTTTAGGCCGTAAAGACATATCTCGTTTATAGATTTTATGGAGGGCGTGAATACGAAATGACTTGCTGCTGTGTGATGTAAGTGCTCTGTGGGTTTTTTTGAGGATAGGATGTGACAAGCTTGTGTAGACTTGGTTTTATGTGACGACATAGTAAAGCAATGATATATGTTCAAAATGTTTCACTTAATTCAGAGTGATTATGTATGAGCCTCTTCTAAGAGAAGCAATTTCTTTTGTAGAGAACAATTTGCAGTGTGTACCTGAGTAAATAGTTTGAGAAGAACTGTAAGAGTGCAGAAATGTCAGATGAATAGATTAGTCTTAAAAATGAGGCTGCTTTAGATTCAGTTTTTTTTTAATTACTATCTGAAATGGATGTAAAAAAATCCACCAAAGCTGTATAATTTGATAGGACAGATGAAAGTGACTTATATCCTACTGTCCATCTTGTTGGACATAGTGGTGGGAAGTGACATGTTTCATCACATTTTATAGACCCGAAAAATGCTAGTTTTTTAGGGGATTATCGCACAGCATTTTGACCACGCCAAGTGCATCTCTACATCTGGGGATTGATGATATTAAATTTGGTACCATCAAGTTCAATGATTTTGCTAAGTAAAGTACTTTTAAAGCTTTTTTTTTTCATGTTTAATATTTTTGCTTGCACCGCATCATACACACCAGACATATTGGCACACCGTCAAAGCATTGAACTCTACCATTTGTGATGGGCAAACTAAAGGGAGTAAGTAATATTTAATAAGGCAGAAGAAGGTGTACTTTCTGTTTTGTAAAAGTCAAAAAACAGCTCCTCTATCCCTTGATAATCTGTGACATATCTTAATAAAAATGGAAAACTATCTTTCCTACTATCAACTCATATTATTGCCTAATATAAAGAGTTTTAACCTTTGTATTAGCCTCTAAATAAGTGTGTGGCGCATTTTGTTTTGTATATCACGCCTGCACCAAGTGTAAGACTCTCCAGCCATCTCTGTAGTTCAGCTGAGTCTTCACATCATACTCTAAGGAGATCAGAATAGTAATTTTCATTGTCAGTGTGCCCCCTAATTACAAGGCGTTGAGTACATACATATAGCAGCGACGGAAATAATTTTAGTAAACAAGTACTATTTACCACAATTTGCCTCTGATTTTTGCCCGACGTCTGTGTTCAAACATTTACTCCACCTTTCAAAAATTTACATTTCAGAACTGCTTCTCTGTAACAGGCTGAAATGGTGGGCCTTCTTCCAATTACGGAAGCCAGTATTTATGAAAGTCATCTCTCTTTTAGTGGAAAACTGGAAATGGTTTTCCTCAAATATTTTCTTACGTACAGTACAACGGATAACATCGTTTACCTCGTCATAAACAATCCATGGATTGGTTTTACTCCAGTCTGGGTTAAAATGCCATTTTGGTTTCTTTACTACGGCTCCTGATTTCTTATCTTTGCCTGGATATGGTGGGGATCGATTGATTGTTTCCCTGTGATGTCATTAAAACTCAATTTGTTTCATGTAGTGCTATTTTCAAAATGGTGGAGTAAAGAGGCTCTGCATATACTGTCGGCTTACCAAGTTGAGTTGAAATTTGGTACATGGTCTTATAGCATGCTAAGTTAAATGTTTATATGACCGCCATTTTGAAAATAAACGTACTACTTCCTTGTCAAATTTCGTTTGGAATTGATAGATTATTTCCAGATATAGGACATAAAAACTGTACTTCTAATGTTATGCTATCTTACATAATGGCAGACAAAAATGGCTATTTGTTGGAACATATTATTCTTGAAATATGTATATACTTTCATACTACTACGTTTGGTGGTTGAAATTGGATACATTTTATGGTAGACAAACCTAAAATATGTGTATTGCCATCAGTTTTAAAAAAGTGCTTTATCAATTTAAACTGCATACCTTTACATTGTCTACCATATAATTATTTATGTGCTAAACTTGGTAAGAATTGGTTGAGTAGTTTTTGCGATATAAAGTAAAGGCTTTATTTTTCATATAGTTCTATCTTCCAAGATGGCTGACCAACCGTAATATCCATCTCTAAATATTCTTATATGATGAACTGTCAACATTCAAAATTTGGTTTAAATTGGTTGAATACTTCCCAAGATATGACATAGCACTCTATATTTTAAAAGGTCCACTATTTTAAAAATAAATGCCCAGCGTAGTTGAAAACTACGTAAGTCGAATGTCCTTACGAAGTAGTATATGTGTATCAAGTTTAGTGTAATTTAGCTTAGGCATTCAAAAGTTCTTAAGCTTAAGGGGTGACACACATACGTAGAAGCGCTCACTCACACACACACACACTTACATGCACAGACAGGAAAGTGATCTCATGTCCTTCTTCCCTTTGGAAAGTAAGCTAAAAAAAAACATGTGACAAAGANCACTTACATGCACAGACAGGAAAGTGATCTCATGTCCTTCTTCCCTTTGGAAAGTAAGCTAAAAAAAAACATGTGACAAAGAATTAGAAAAAGGAGAAAGAAAACATATATGAGAAGAGAGAGAGAATCGAACTTAAGCTGGGAAAAATGAGATATTTGAAGAAGAATCCCTAGTTCCTGCACCGAAAATANTATGAGAAGAGAGAGAGAGAATCGAACTTAAGCTGGGAAAAATGAGATATTTGAAGAAGAATCCCTAGTTCCTGCACCGAAAATATAAATTGTGTGTACTCACAAATGATTAACCTTGCTAAAAGATTTCTTGAGCTTGGGAGTTGAGCGACGAAGATGTGGTTGTTAAATTGTTGTGTTGTAAATGATCTAGTAAGTTTGTGTGGCCCCTGCGATTAGTGTCACTACTTTCGGGATACCAGAAGTAGCTAAGGTTGATAGGTGTTTATATCTGGGGTTTGACTATTTCGGATCATACTGGAATGTTTTCTTGGGCATACGTTAAAGCAAGGTGATTCGGATGACCTTGTCTAGTCATGTTCCTCATGTAAGTTTTCAATAATTCTTGTAATGCATATGACTTCTTGCAGGTGCAAGTTGCTACAGAGAGTGCAGCAATTAAGGTGAGGAGGTCATGCAACCTTCTTTCATAGGTATTTGCAATGCATCAATTCTACTTTGCCAATTTTTCTGCCAGCCCTGCACAAACAGTGTCAAAAAGGTGACCATAAAAATTTGCCAAATCCTCCAACTTTCTTGCAGTTTCATCCATACATGCCACTTATATGTTTTACAAAGTCGTTGCTTTATACGCCACATGATTTGTACTGTTTTAAAAATAATTAATAATTTTGCTGCATAGACTTTAGAGGGGGGACATTAGATCACCCAATTCTCCTCCCCTGCCCCTTTTTCTTCTTGTTTGTGTTTCCAGTTTTCAGTCAGTCAATTGGTTCCAGCCATCAAGTTCTGGTAGTTCATCCTCTCCATCCCTCTTGTCATCATTTGTTACCTCAGGATTGTGATGGTGGAATCCAGCATGTCGAAAACACCAAGCAATGGCCTCTGGCATTATCTTTACCCATGAGACGGCGATGCTGTGGATGGCATCCAAAACACTCCATTTAATTGATGGTTTTTTCATCAACACTTTACGCAACAAAGAATTCACAAGCTTGGAGCGGAAGTGATGCTTCAAAATTCTGAATACACCCTGGCTCAGTGGCTGTAGAACACTGGTGAAATTAGGAGAAAAAAAAATTTGTTTGATGTTCCGCAACGTTTCCACTTTCGGATGCGCTGGGAAGTAGTCCACAAACAAAATAACTTTTCTATTTTCAGCCCTCATCCTAGCATTGAAAGCATGGCGCCACTGTGTGAAGAGTTTGACGGTAATCCATGCCTTCTTGTTCACATTGTATGTGCAAGGTATGTAGCAATCACCCCAAAAGCCACGAGGCCTAGCAGATTTGCCAATTACAAAGGGTTTCAGCTTATCACTGCCATCCATATTGATACAAAACAGTACTGTAATGCATTCTTTACTCCGCTTGCCGCCTTTGCACTCATCACCTTTCACAGCCACAGTTTTATTAGGAAGCGAGTAATAAAAAACACCTGATTCATCGGCATCGTAGACATTTCTGGCCTTGTAGCAATTTTAAATTTCACTCATGACGAAGTCTCATTCTTGCACTTGTAAGATCTTTACACTCGCAGATTCTCCAGATATCTTCAATTAGACGATTCCCCTTCTTGCCTTCAATCCAATAAGCCAACCTACATTACACTTAAAATCATCAAGCTTCACCTTGGGCGCCAATTTGTTAGCTTTCGTCTGAATTACTGGCCTAGTTATCAGCTCGCCTGCTGCACGTAGCTGCTAGAACCATTCGTACAGCACATCTTTTCCAATTCTGAATGATCAGCCTTGTGTAATGTTTTGTTATTGCCACACACATTCGACTTCAGCACCTCATCTTTAATTTTGTCTTTATTTTTTAATATGGTAAAAAGTGTCGAAGAACTTAAATTGTACCACCTGCGTATTTCACTTTTACTGCAGCTACCCTTTTCGCGTTCCTGAATAATCTCAAATTTAGTGGCAATATCTATTGCCTTAGGTCGACTAAACTTGCCATTTAAAACTACAATAAGCTTACCATTTTATTAGTAATCGACATGCTGAAAGTATGCACCAATGCACAGAGCAAGACAAAACGCCACCGGTAAATACACCAATACAGTATGGTGTAGATAAAGAATGCGATACACCAATACAGTATTGTGTAGATGCGAGCGCGTGGTGGTTCGCTGCCTACAAGTAGGGTAAAGTGTTCGGCGTTACAACATCTACTACACTGCAGTGTTGCCACTTCTCATGGAGTGTGGCCTATGTATATTTTAGGTTTAACAATACAAATGCACACTTTTCTACACAATTAAAGCAATCAATTCTCCACAAGTGTTAGAAAAGGAAAATATAATTCATCGAAATGCATTCAAATCTCTTGTAAAAACGGAAATACAAAATAAGCCCTCATTCGCGGCAACCTAATAATAACCTTGGTAGTATAGTACTATGTGGCGGTGTATTAAAAAACTGCCGTAAGTACGGAATTCTCGTGATAGGCTGTACCGGTAGGTACAAGATTTCATTGTATTCCTTATTTTCTCCCTGTTTTTATTCAAATTAATTATAAAATAAATATCTTAATTTATAGGTAAATTGTAGTAAATATTCAATTCAACTAAAAGTGAGATACGTTTACATTAAAAGAAGTATAAAACAATTATAATTCATAACACAATTAGGAAAGAACCAAGCACTCCATACATGGGGAGATTTTTCAAATATTTTGTTTAAATGTGTGAAGAAACCACGAATAAGCTATACCATAAATTTTGCTAAAAATAATGAGGGCAACCTCAAAAATAATTATATCAATTAGAAAGTTAGATGAAGAAGCTATAATAGGCAAATTCATGATAGTTGAAAAAGTAGTAGAATAAGAGAACATGACAAAAGCTTGAATTAATAAACATGAAAATATTGTCTTTTTGATGAAGGACTGGTGGCCTGGATGCTTGGTAAACTCGCATGCACACATGCATCACGCAATGCACGCTGCTCTCAGGAGCGTAAGGTCTGAGCATAGAGCGCACAATCTGGGTGTGGTGCCAGCCTTGACAGTAGGGTCATTATAAACAAAACCAGTGACTCGAACAGTCGGGAGTGTGGCATGGATAAGCAGTACATTGTATCTGCTCCACTGGGGTGGAACAGCCTGCTTCTGTTCGTCCAATAGCTTCACACCATGTATGCAACCAAGCAGTCAGCACTGAAAACCCTACAAGTACCATGGAATTAAGTAGTACAGCGTGTGATTCGTTTGGCTCTACTAGTGGTTGGGGGTTGCGGAGGTGTAGTGGTCAGATTACACGCCTCCAACCAAGGCGAACCGGGTTCGATTCCCAGCGGGGTTACTCACCGAATTTTCGCACATGGGATCGTGCCGGATGATGCCGCTGGCCAGCTGGTTTTCTCAGGGATCACCTGTTTCCCCTGCCCTTGCATTCCAGCACTGCTCCATACACACCTCACTTCACACTCATCGGCTCTCAAGACCTCGATGTTAAGAGCCGCTCAAATCTCTCCACTCCACTGCACTCCACTCATAACAGAGGTTCTCTCTGAAGGCTGATCCATTGGTGTCGGATTCATGGCGGCAGTGGCGAACTCCGCCACTGGAGGGATCTCCTCTGTGATTGGTCGTGTGTTGAGCTGCAGTCATGCTCTGTGGGTGTTCTGAAGAGACACCAGAGGTTGGATAGTGTCCCGCACAGACCATAGGCTTATAGGCTGTTTGCGGTAAACTGAGCACTTTTGAAATCCCTGCTTAATATCTACGTACTTGTATAGGCAATGTGTAATCTTCCGCCATTTGTGAAACTAACATTTCCATGGACCTTGCCAAATTATTCATGTGCTGGTCAAGTGAAAGTGTACAATTATTAGCAAATAAAATATTTACATATTTGCTTATTCTTATACTTATATGAATTTAAAAAAAAACAAGAAAAATAAATAATTTTGATATTTACAAATCTTTAGTTTTGATTCAATGTTAAGACATGGAACTACTTTCCCTCAGCTGTTACCAACTTTATTGGGCGCTTTCCAGTCAGTGAGCCTGTCGAAATGTATGCATATGAATGGCTCCATGCGAAAAGTGCTTCAGTCAACTAAACCTAGTTTGAGAAAACTGAAAAAAAAACCTTGCTGTTTTAAAAATATTAAACAATCACAATTAAATTTTTTTCCACTTATAGACAAAAATTATACTAATCAAACACCGTTAAGAAAAACACTTTGTTTCACATAGTCATAGCTTCAAAAAAAAAATTTCATGGTGGACGGGAGCCATTTTTTACGTTAATAAAAACTGAAGCCCTTTATGCATATATTTTGTAATTTTTTACCAGTTTTTTTGTAGTTTTTCAACACTTACGTTGTACTAAGACTCTTTTTGAGTATTTTAAAAGCTTTTTTAAGTATAAAAATTAACTCCAAATGAAAATAAATTGAGAATTATTGATTACAACTAATTCTATATACACTTTTTTGAATTATTTAATTACAGACTTTGTTCTTTTCAATTAAACATTACTAATCACTCGTCTTGGACTTCTGGCTCGATCTGGTCAACGGTAGGCCACTTCATGATCAACTCATAAAAGTCTTTGTTCTCATTAGGAATATATGGCAGAAGGTTCCTAACGTCATTGATTTTCGCTGTCTTGATCGGAAATTTATCGTCTTCATAAGCTGAAGACAGTGGCAACTTCAGTTTTTGTTGTTCGTCTTTGAACATTTTATGTGTGTGTGTTTCTATACTGTCAATGGTTTTACTTACTAATATTGTACCAAAACTTATCTTTGTAAAAGGACAACTGCATGTAAGTGCTTATTTCAAATCGAATTTTATTTGCTTTTGGAACACTCTTAGAGCATGTTCCTTGTGATATACAACTTTTTCTTTTATAATATGTCTTCCAAAATGATTTGAAGTCCAAAATGCTTTTGTTTTGAATTACTTTAACAGAAAACTTGTTGCCGCTGCTGTTTTCTATAAGTACTTTTATTTCGTCAACAGTGTAAATTCTATCAAACTTGTTGATATGGCGCTTTATTGTTGGAAAGTCCCGATCGCAGGGCAAAAATGAATTACCCCTTACTGGAAAAAACATTGTTATTTTCTCAAATCGACCAGTGTATATCAGTAACATTAAAAATCTAGACAATGCATGATTCTTATTTTGACCACTTCAATTATCTGCAAACAGTCGTAATTCGGTAATTTCCTGGGGTACGTTTTTGAGGTTGTCATACAAGAAAGAGCAAACTTCATTAGCCTTCTTGTTTGCTGTTCCTTCATGGTATACATACACTTTTGCTGTTTTTTCTTGATATCGTGAATCGAAAACAAGTTCACTGTAATCTGTCTGAGGTAAAATGTTTCTTGTACAGGAATCTGAGGTATCCATAAATTTTGCCTAAAATCCATACACGAGGAAAGGACATGTGGCTCATTCGTAGAGGTAGCTTCTTCCTGTAATTTGTTATAAAAATGTTTGGCACGCCTTTTACTTACCATTAACTCGGCGGTTGCTACTCTCTTGGCAGCGTCATTTAAGTGGGGGCTTTTCAGCTTTACGTTTAGCTCCTCACACGTACAACAACAGTCAATCTGTGGCCTTCCAAACCTGAGGTTATAGTTCCCATTGAAAAATTCATAGAAATATGCAGCACTACAAATTCCTCGGTGTTTATCGACCTAAAGGCGATATAAAGCCCTAGTACAAAGTCTGGCATCGAAATATTTTCTAGCTTTACCAGCATAATGGCTGAGCTTGGTCGGGAAACTCACAATATGTTTTCTTAAAATTTCTTGGTTTTTGACACTCACTTTGTTAGCGCTCTGTGACTTTCCTCCTCTATGAATAGGGCTTATACCGTCTTTAGCAAGGGCTCTCAGCCATTTAACACGTTTGTCACTAATAGAGAGCAAAGACAAAAATGTTTTGTAACATATTTGTGTTCTTGGGTTACCAACCATGAGGAAGTATGCGTACATTTTATCAACATAACGTACATCTTCTTCTCGTCTTGGACGTAGTTTCTTTACGTAATGTATCTCGATCAGGCTTTGAATGAACAAGTTCTGTTCATTTTTGGATGGAAGTTTTAAAGTGCGTTGCAGCACATAAACTTTATTCAACTCAGATAGTCCATCAAAGCACTTGAATCTCTTGCAGCTGAAGAAAAAGGAGAAGCTTTAAATAACGTAGTCTTTAATACTTTAATAAGACAATAAAAAGTCAAGTTCTCTTAAAACTAAGCGAAACTTGATAAACCTTTCTTGCATGGAGGTCCTGTTGTTTTTGCTGGGACAGTCCTGCCCTGGTAGTCTTTGTACTCTAAACCCTTGCAACGTGAATCATTCTTGACATTTATTTTCCATTTGGATTCATGTCTCATCCTTTTCTTCCCAATAACTTCATCTCTGTCACTTTTATTTTCGGAATCACTTACCATTATGTCACTGAAATAAAAAACTTAATTATTTGTCAACAGAAAATAAACTTGTATTGTTAGAAACAGTAATATCAACCAAACTGCAGAGACATAACCTCATAATCACAACTTGGACATAAACAAAAAAAAAGTGCAGGTTTACAAACAAACGAAATGAAATCAATAGTTGTTGCCACTACATAGAGAACAAAGTTTAACTTTCCAAGCATTTAATATTACAAACTGAAAGGACTTCAGTCACTGACTGAAGCCCTTTCTGCATAGAATATTAAAAATTGAGTTGTGTTTAGACATTGTATGGCAGTGAAACTGAAGCTCCCTTTGCATTGAAACATGGGTCTACCCTATAAGAACACAAATCCGAGGTAAAATTAATTTTGTCAATTTGGTGACTGAAGCCCTTTTTGCATTGAGCGATTCATATAGAGTCAGTGACATTTTCAAAGATTGATTTCAAAAGTGCTCAAATAACCGTGAACCGCCTTTAGTGTCAAGATCAAGGGTTACAATTCTTGTGGAAGGGTGTCGCAGTTCTCACTGTTGTATCAATATTAGGCATATATTTTGTCGACAACTATGCGAACCGAGAGACATCTGAACTGACGAGGCGTGATCTCTGTCGCCTGCTGATAGGGTGACTGAGACATGGCATAGCTGAGAGTGCCGTGGTAGAATAACAGAAGCATGGTCTCTGACTGTGTGTATCAAGGAACCATCCCAGCATTCACCTGGGGCAGTTGTGAATAAAACTGTAGAAAACCAGTATCAGGCTGACTGGACAGGGAGTTGAGCTTGTGTCCTCCTAATTGTGAATCCATTATGTTATGAGCATGCAGTTTCACACCATATATCCTGTTTTAAATGTGCAATTAATTAGTACCGTTAGATTCAATATGTGTTTATTCTAAACTCAAAAAATAAAATCTGATTTACTGAAACTTACACTGCCAAATACAGAGGAAAAGATGAATGTGCAATTTTTTAAAAATATATTCAGTTTATTTTAATATTTATAGGAATGTAAAAATTGTAGATTCGTAAATAATGCCAGTTTTACATTTTTCATTGCACCAGAAAACCACATCAGTAATGTATGCATGTGTTTGTTTTAAATTACGTCAAATTTTTTTTGTAGCATAGTATTACTCGTTCCAGTTATATTAGACGTATTTTGTATTTTTTTATTAATTTTGCTAAAACAACATGCATATTGCAGCCAGTTGTAATAAAACATCATTTTTATTTAAATAACGTTATTTGCTTTAAATCAACAGTCAACTGTGTAGCTTAAAATACCTATACAAATGCCATTAAAATAGAAGAATTGTAAAAATAACATAAATTAATTTGTTTGGTCAAAAACTTATAAAAATATACTATTATTTACAGTTCTTCCTTACATCTAAATCAAATTTTAAAATTTCCTTACATTTCTTAACAAGAAGAGGCTGATTGAGTTTATGTCATTACAGGAAACGCAAATTCTACCTGTGAAATTCCACCTAGCACATTGTGATCATTGCAAGAGGTAATAACCATGATACTGTAATCACTAACTAACAGTGTTCTTTTCTCATTTCCGCTTGCTAACGTTGAAGTCTTAGTTAACAGTCTTCATGTTGCATGTTCTGTTGTCGCACTTATTTCTTTCATTATCTTTATTTTTATCCAATAAACCTACATTATAGTTTTGTACTTACGGTTATAAATCCCGTAAACATCTAGGAAAGAAATAGTAAACATGAGTCGTAATATTGTATTCATTATTTAATGAAATTAACCAAACTCACTACGAACACAACAGCTTACTTATTTAATATTTTCATTGCTTATCTTAGGTTTTGTTAAATGTTGTGAACTATATAATTTATTTGTGCTTTACTAACGTGCCTGTGTAAGTAATTAATTAACTACCTTTGCATAGTTGCTTGTTGTAATTACATAGTATTACAATTAAAAATTCTTGGTAGATAATAATTATGTTTAAAATTTCTAGTTTAACTTTTTGCAAGTTGTTATTAGCATGAATGAATCAGGACATTACTGGATATAAATGCTGTGTAAATGACTTCCCAGTACGTATAATCAGATTAAGCACCTGTCAACTACCTCGACAACATCTTTAAATGAAGGGTGACAGTAAAATATAAGCTAGAATTACATGTTTAATTCTCAGTCATTCTACTATGTTAGTGGTTTTAATACCTAATTTCTGTTTAAAATTTGCCTGGTAGTTTCCAAAAAAATTACTGCGAGACAAAGATCACATTTTCCTCCATTTGCAGTTGAGAGAAGCAGAAGCTATTGTCATGGTTTCAGATACTTTTATACAGCTGTGGATTGTTATGAAAGGCACTGGGCTTGAAAACAAATCCATCATAATCTTGTTGTTTCAAACACCATTTAACTTTTTAAATATTACATGTGATATTTGCTTCTTTTATTTACATAGTTTTGCATGATCACATGACAACAGCACAATTTTTACAGTTTTTTGAAACACACAAATCAAAAATAACCAAACCATTTACAAGATATTAAACAAATGAGGCTAAAAAGCATTGACTTAACTCATTGGAACATGTGCCTCATCCAAGTTATTTTACGAAAATTCAGTGTAAACACAAGTTAACAATATGCAAAAAATTATAGTACAAAACCACCCGTGAAAATATTTTCCGTATAAATTATTTTATATCTGTCTGTTAGCAAGTTTATAATTTGTGTTTCAAAACCAGTAAAATTAATTTCTGTGTGTGATTATGCAAAAATGTATGGAATCCAGAACTTTTTATCTGTGGGAAATGACAGTATTTGTAACATCTACAAGCTGAGAGCCCGTCTACAATCGGCATGGCGCTAACATATTTCACTATAATATGAAATTCAATACATGTAGTTGATTGGTAGCGTCTACAATATTCGTTCACAACTAGCATGCGTCTGTAATTAATGTGGCGTGGTGTTAGAGATGGTCATTTTTCACTTTCTTATGGTACGTTTTTCATGCCAGCCAATCAGAATGGAAGATGCCACAGATATACCTTGGTTTGTAAACAAACCATCGAAAAAATGTATACATAAAAAATTTTTTCCCACCATAATTATAAATAGTTGTTGCAGCCTACAAAGTATTATTTTCTGTTTCTGGCATTTCCTTTTATGTCTACGAGGTAAATGTTTTCAAATAGGGCCGAAATTATTACTATGTATAAGCATACACGTATACAAAAGCCACACGTTCAACGTGAACAAATCTGCCAATTCCACATCATTTTCATCGCGCAACTCAGAAAAAATGTAGAGGTTATTTGTTATGAAATGTTTTTCAGCATTCACACGTCCGCAATTCAACACACACCCTATTCCGCCGCCGTTGTCCATAACTGTATCCAATGCTACCAACATCTCTACATGTATACAACATATTTACCTGCTATAACACATATTATTTTACAATACATATCCCTCTCTTTACACATTATATGTATTATTTTTCACAACTACAAGTTAAGCGACTGCACTACAGTGTTAGGCGTATTGGTGGGATGACTCATCTTCCACTTCTAGTAGTGTAACTAGTAGCAGTGGCGTTTCATCATCCGGGATGATGGAGATCCTGGAGTTTGTGGCCTGTGTGGAGTTGGTGACCTTCGCTGAGCAGCCTCTTGACTCCCTGGTTGATGAGAGACCATCTTCTCTTCAACTGGTTGAAGCGGTTGGTATGACTCTGCCCTCGTACCTATTGTCTGATGCATACTAAGGGACTCCAACACCATACTCTTCCTTTGGACGGGCCTCCTCATCCTCTCATCTGTCTCTCTCTCACGCACTGCTACCAACTGCTTCCTGTTTCTGCTCACATTTCAGGTCGTAGTTGCCACCATGTATGAATTGAACCGATTTGCTGGTTGGAGCACCCTGCCATACCTACGTAAGTCTGTGATCGAAACATGTGCTCCTGGGTGTAATGAGTCAAGTTCATACACCCCATACCTAGCATCGCAATTCTTCTTGTATCTTTCTTTGATGTACTGGTCGCATGTTCGGAATTGCTGAAGTCAAAGTGAGTTCCAATTAGGTTGCAGTGAAGAACTTGCCTATGGTAAGGTAGTACGTAATTTCTACGCAAACAGCAGTTCTGCTAAATCAGGATCCTAGTGGTGTGGCTCTATACACCAACAACCCTAGATTAGGGTCTGTTTCTTTGGACATGATTCTCTTTGCGATTTTCACTGCACTTTCTGCTTTATCATTAGATTCTGGGAATCTGGGACTTGAGGTAACATGCGTGAACCCGTTTTCCTTTGCAAGCTGTTGGGATTCCTGTGCAGTGAACTGGGTAACACCATCTGTGTAAATGGTCTTTGGTATTCTTCATCCTCAAAGTTACTGCCTCTGATATAAGGCGATCTAGTTTCATCACTTCCAGAAATCTTGAAAAGTAATCTTCTATCACAAGATAATACACATTGGTCAATTCAAAAATATCCATCCCAACCAGCGACCATGGTCTGCTTGGTAGTGTGGTTGGTTACAATGACTCTGCACTTTGGGTCCTCTGTTCCAAACACTGGTTGGACTTTTGCACCAACCTTTTGATATCTGTTGTGATGTTTGGCCACCATACAGATTCCTGTGCCCTATGATCACACTGAACTATACCCATGTGACCCTCGTGTATTTTACCGAGTATGTCTGTACATAGCTGTCTGGGGATGAAGATGCATAATGCTTTCATAATGAGTTCTTTTTTGCATGCTAACTGACCTCTGAATTGTCAGAACTGTGAGTGTTTGCTACTGAATCCTTGTAAGACACAGACCTTCAGAGCATGGCATTCCATATCTCTCTCTTGCGGTTTCTTTATGTTCTGAAGTCCAGCATGTGAGAACGGGTATTCCCTTACGACAGCTTCCACAAACAACTCTTCCTCAGCAATGTCGCAAGTTTCCATTATCGCGTGATCAACAGGAGCTCATGGCAGTGCATCTGGTACAAAGAACTTCTTCCCAACTACATGTCCCATGGGGTAGTCGTAACATATGAGGTGCATCCTCATCCTCTGCAGCCTTACTATCATTTCTGTTAGTTGTGTCATGGCCAGCAGTATCGCTAGTTGTTTGTGATCGGTCAGTATCTTGGACTTTGAGCACAACACATAATTCCTGAATTTCTCACATCCCCATGTGATTGCCAATGCCTCCTTCTCTATCTGGGCATATCTTGATTTGACCTTTATCAGACTTAACAACGCAAATGACACTGGCTTCCATTTTCGGAACAGGACAAGAAGTTGGCCAAGTTAACCTTTGAAACCATAATCCACTTTGGCCATTCAGCCGGTGCCCAAAAGTCTAAGTTTCCCAGGGAACATATCAGAACAAAATCACATGAGTGAAATCACCACCCCAGGTATGTGCTTATTACTAGGAGGGAGAAGCAGTCTGTGGTGTGACAAACCTGGCTATTTCTAGTCATAATTGCTTTTCTGAATCCATAATCTGTGTGTAAGTCCCACACTGTTACTTTTCAAATTCTTTTTAAAAAAATTTATAAATAAACAATGTGTGGATGGTACATAGGTAAATAAGGCACTTATTATCCTGTCCAACAATGGTTATTTCCAACTTTTCTGAAGGCCTGCTAAAGTTCTGCTTCCAGAATATTCCTCCGCCTCCTGGAATTAATACTTAACAAAGTCTGGAAAATTACACCAATGGGACAATGCACCACATTCATGCACACTCATTATAATGACATTTTGCATAACAACTATTTCTTTTTATGCATTACCAGCATACCTATTCTCTCTGTTTTTATTATTAATAATTATAAATAAAATATTTTAGTTTATAAAAAATATGTAATTCAAAGTTTAATTTGACGAAATGTAAGGTACTTTTATGTTAACAGAAGTATAAATCACGTGTGAAAGATGATGAAACAACCAAACACGTGTTACATGGGGTTATTTCTCAAAGGTTCGATTAAAAAAGTGTGAAGGAACCGCAAACAGTAATGCCCATTCACTTCCATGCATGGAGAGTAACCATGATTTCACACTAGTGAATGAGTTTTGGGAGGTTCATGTCGAGGAACGTCCTCCAGATGTCCCCTGGTAGAACAGCAGTTAGCTCACTGGCCTCACATCATGACTGTCCGGGTTCAGTTCCCGGCAGGGACACCCTGAATCCTCGCGTGTAGTAAGATCGTGCCCGTGGCTGGCGTGTTTCCTAAGGAAACTATCAACACCCCTACTCCCCAGTTCCACCATCTTGTGTGTTACCCCTTGTCCCCAATTCTGGGAGGACAGGCATACATAGTCCAAACGCGGTTTCTTCCCAGTTTTTAAATCAAACATTTGTGTTAACGTAAAATATTGTATATTATTAAATTGACTTTTTACTTATATTTTATCTATAAAATATAACTTTCCATTTATAATTTACGTGAATAAAACAGGTAGAAAATATAAATAGTTCTTATGCAAAATATTATTTCACTGAGGTGCATAAATGTGAAACTCTGTCCTTTTGGTGTAATTTCTAAAAAAAAGTTAAGCTTTGTTTGCATAAGGCGGAAAAATATCCTGGGCTTCAGAAAAGTTCGAAATAACTTGAATGGACTATACAGGCCCATTCCCTAGGGTTCATCTCCCACGTAACTTCATTCATTCGTTCCTTTATTCATGCATTCATCTTTCCACCCCNTCCATTAATTTATTTATTCATTCATTTATTCATTCATTAAAACCTGTTATAAGGAACTCATTCCTAGATTTGGCCAGAAAAAACAACAGACTGTCACAAATTAGAACTGAATTGGTTCATTTGTACTGAATGTGTAGAAAATTAACTTTGTTTGTATTTTTCAAAGAAGGAGTAAATGTGTTACATAGGTGAGCAAAGCAACTCACGGTAGTCCTGTAGATCTGCACCGCAACAGAACACAGCTCAGCAGACTGTGTGAAGTCATTCTAATTCCACTACTGCTTCTACTGATTTAGTTGACAACATTTTCGTACACTGCATGTTATCTAACATCTGCCGTTTTCGTGATAATGTGCGATATACAATTTCATTAGGAGTTAATAGAATATCACAATTTTGTGAGTTGTAAATTAGGAGATCTTTTCTATCCACAAACATCTGTTTCTAGTGACTGACTTCTAGCAGCAACACCTTTAAACCCTGTGAACTCCAACGCTTTGCTCACGATGCTTCATCCGCCACTGACTATGTCCAAAGAGTTTGGTGAATGGTATCATAAAACAGATAATATAAGCAGATTGCTATTATTGGCCTTCAAAATAATTGCCATCCTTTTCAACACACTTTTCGCAACATTCATAGAGCTTCTGGAATCTGTCAGAAATACCTTTATAATCACTGTCACACTTTTTGGGTTGCTGCCACATCCATAAAATGTGCATCTACCTGATGCTCTTCAGGAAAGGAAACAGAAGCGTGCTGGTATCATATCAGGTGACTATGGCGGATAATCAAGAAGAGGTAGGCTATGCTAAGCCAAGTATTGGCTCACCTGGATCACACAGTGCGCAGGCGTGTTATCGTGCAGCAACATCCACTGTCCAGACCTGCGCAACTCTGGCCGAACACAGCGGATGAATCGCAGTAGAACTTGATGTTAAATCATTGCTTCATTGCGCTGTGACGCTATCACTTGCACAGACTATGTTCAGCTGCCAGCGGCACACAGCTTGCAATTTGTCTGAAATATGTTGGCAAAATTATAGTTGTTAATGATTGTAAAAAGTGATGCTATATGGCTTAGGTATAACCATTTTGATCAATTTACCTTCCGTACCGAAGATATACGATCAATAAAATTTGCTAAAAGTCCGCAGCACAGTTCAGTATAATGTTTTTAAGTAAAAAATAAAATTTAATTCAATATGCACATAAATGAAGAATTTTTTTACAAAAAAAACTTCCGGTGGTTAGAAAAGTGCTTATACACTTTGGAATTAACACAAGGTATAAACTTAGTAAAGCCTATTAAAACCCTATAAAGTAATTTCTGAATGCATTAAAATATTTTAGCCTTATTTTAATAGGAAAGCTATATTAAAAGCGTTAAGTTACTTCTTGTTTTATAAGTCAGTGGTCACATGTTTGAGCCACACTTAGAACGACCCAGGTAAAATTTATGGTGTAAGCTATTGGTCATCCTAATATCTGTTTTTCCAAAATATTTCCAGGAAAATGCCAGGATGATTCCTTGGTTGCAGTTCATGCATGGCTGAGTTCTTCCATACTCCTGACCCTTCTCCTTATGCTATCTTTCTCTATATATATCTCTCTCTATATATCTATCACTATCTATCTATATCACTCTATCTATCTCTCTATATATATTTATCTATCTATCTCTCTCTATCTATCTATATCTCTGCGTGCTTTTGTGTGTGAGTGGATGTTAATACAGAGTAAAAGACTCAGGCTCATTATACAGCAAATTCGGTTATACAGTATGTCAATTTACCTCTCCCATCCTGAATAAATAAATGAGTGTAAAGCGTGCTGTCTGTTAGACGTGTGGGTGGTCGGGATGCCGGGAAGTTAAGGTAGGGGTGGAAGGAGCAGGTGCTGGTTTCGGTTATCTACATATTTGAAAGAGGAGGGAGTAGTGGTCTCTTGACTAACACAGAATTAGCAGTTGTTGACTGGGATTTATTTTACATCTGATATTGTATGTTTTCCCAGAGTCAGTTTTGTTTGCATGGTGCAATGTCGCAGAAAAGAAAGGCTTATTCTGTCGGTGATAAACTAAAACCAATTGACGTTGTGAAAAAAGGAGAGATAAAAGCAAGTTTATCACATGAGTGCGGTGTTCCTGAAGGAACAATCAGAGGACGGGTGAAAGAGGAACATAAACTGAAAAGTTTTGTGATTGTTGTGGAAATTGGTGTAAAGAAAGACGGCCACGCTAGGGGACGACAGTGGACTGGATGAGTGTCTTCACAGCTAGAGGTGGTTTTCAATAAAACAAACTGAAGTTGCACCACTAACTGGACCTATTTTGAAAGCTCGCCTTTGTTAACAGATTGGTGAGGTTAAGTCTTGGATTGCCGTCTCTTACACTTAACATGTTTAATTATGCATTATGTTCAATGTTTGACGAAATAATTTCACATGGTTCAATTTTCATGTGCTTGTACATGTAAGTTCACTATCTTATCTTACATGCAGTGTTCGCAGCATGGTATGAAGCAGCTGTGCCCCACGCGTGCTTGTGAAAAGAAAGTCATATTTTACACATGAAGAAGGGAGAGGGACGGTGTGGAGAGCGANATCAGATTGGCGAGGTTAAGTCTTGGATTGCCGTCTCTTACACTTAACATGTTTAATTATGCATTATGTTCAATGTTTGACGAAATAATTTCACATGGTTCAATTTTCATGTGCTTGTACATGTAAGTTCACTATCTTATCTTACATGCAGTGTTCGCAGCATGTGCCCCACGCGTGCTTGTGAAAAGAAAGTCATATTTTACACATGAAGAAGGGAGAGGGACGGTGTGGAGAGCGNATGTGCCCCACGCGTGCTTGTGAAAAGAAAGTCATATTTTACACATGAAGAAGGGAGAGGGACGGTGTGGAGAGCGATGTTTCCTCTGGGCTGAGAAGGGGAAGATGTACATAGTAATGTAAGGGGAAGAAAGAACGTGAGCAAGCTGTGTGTGTGCGCGATGCAGTGATATACAAGGGAAGTTATATAGTGGGTGGAACAAAAATGCAGCTAATCTTCTTAGTTTAAGTTAAAAGTAAATAATTAAGCAGGATAAAGTGGAAAACAAGTTGCCGCAAGAAAATTTGTCTATCCTTTATGTGTTAGACGGTGATTTACTGAGATGGAGAAACTAGACAAGGCGCCAAAAAATAAACATGCCCTTCCTCATTCGCACATTCTCCCCTATTTCTTTGTGACCTTGGCCTACTCGGACAGCCTAGCTCTCGCCTGCCACCCACCCTAGCACTCCTTGTGTTTAGTTTCTGCCGTTCTCTTTCTCACTTCCTCCCAAATCAGGGGGGAGGGGGCACATCTCCTCTAACCCAGCAAAATACACAGCCCTTGGTAGAAAAATGTCATTCTTTGCCTGGAACAAATGGTATTTCAGTCATTGTTGCTTTGATGCCGGTCCCCCTTCACCAACCCCAGATACGCTGTCACTACCGGAATAGTGTGTAAAACAATAATGCTCGTCTGAGTTATGTCCCCCAACAGCAGTGTTATATCGGACTTGTAATATACATATATATATATATATACACACATGTACTCTCTCTCTCTCTCAAGCTTTTTTTTTTCTTTTTTCCAATATATATATTGTAATAGGTGTCAATTATACTGGTCAAACATATCCCTTAGCTATAAAGAATGTAATTTGTTTGCATATGTTGCGTGAACCCCTCTGAGCATAAGCGGTTTGGAACTTTCACGTTCGCGGTAAGGATTTCTCAGTTACTGTGAGTGTAATTTTTTATAATTATACAATAGCACAATTGCCTTTATATATATCCACACACTATCATAGAATGTTTCCGTTCACTACTCTAATGCTCTTTCCAAGTCTTACCTAAATAGAGCCACTGAAACAGGGTTGTACAAGGAGTGTCAATCTCTCACATGTTTGCCGCCTCCATCAAGTCAAAACAGAGATAAATTCAACATTGTAGATAGGTCACTATTGAAACCCCTTACTTTCCATGGCAACTGTGCTTTTTCCTCGTCACCAGAACAGGAAGCAATCACTCACTGCTCTCCAGTTCTGGTGTTATGAATAGCCAACATCTGCCGTTGACAAGCTTTCATCTGCTGCATACATCACACATAAATGCTTGATTGTGGCTCGCATAGCGACGAGTCGACCATCACGCCATCAGGCCAATGCCATCTGGACTAACCACGATACAAACACAGACTGGGAAACATATATCTTTTTGACAGAGCCAGACATGGGAACATCCAGGGGTTTCTTTTTGTTATTGGTTATCCAGCTGTGCCACAAGGAGCCACGGGTTTCCGTGAGCCAGGAGAGGCTGTACAAGAAACGTCCTCGGCACTTGCTGTAGCCATGAAGTCACTGGGTCTCTCGAGACGCTAAGGCTGGCAGTAGACCCCACCAGCGTACCTTTGAAAGGCACAAGACAGTGGCGCCTGAACATGAGCCCTACCAGAGAGGAGGAACGCCATCCCCAGGCAGCATGGACACCCCTGTCAGCTACTGTGCAACTCTGGCAGTCACGAGGGCGTGACCTTATACCACCTACCATCTAAAAGCTTGTGAGACTTAGCATGCTCTGTTTGTCACATGTAAGCTCCTACTAAACCATGACAACCACGACTGCTGGCAACAGTAGCAAGTTATCTGCCATTAAAAAACATGGTTAAGCAAACATATAACCTACTTTACTTTATAGAAAAAGGTATATCCAAAATCCATGTAAGCATGACTATTATTTAAATGTGATTTCACAGAGTACACTATATTTTACAATAAATTAATATTCTAATGTAATAATGGAATAAATTTATACAAGTTTCAAGAAAAGGCAAGATATTCAATTATTCTTGAAAACCTTCCTGTGAATTGTTCATAGATTGCACCACATACTCATTAATTTGAAGCACCAACAAATAGCAATAACTTTTTTTCCCATATTCAGAATATGCAATGTTTGAACATTTAGATTATCTCTTATAGTTTGAACTGTTAATAAAGATAAAAGTGATGCGTTCTCTTGAACAGTTTTATATTGTTACAGCTGCTACACTTATGCAGTAGTCATAACAATATAATGTTTTATCAAGGATGATTATACATAAGATTTATNTGTTACAGCTGCTACACTTATGCAGTAGTCATAACAATATAATGTTTTATCAAGGATGATTATACATAAGATTTATGGATTTCACACTACATCATGAAATTTTTACCATTCCTCTCATTGTGGTTGTTGCCAGACTTAGTTTTAGACTTGAAAAGTAATGTTGCGGCATGAATAAACATTCTTCAGATCAAGCTGCGCTATAATTCACGTATTGTGTTTGTATATACCAGGAAACTTTCATTATACCATCATTGACTCGNCCAGGAAACTTTCATTATACCATCATTGACTCACATTTTATGAAGGAAGTTTTTTGTCTCCAATTCTTTAACAAGAATCTCATTTCCTTAAGAATATCCTTAGGTGCTTCCATGACACCACAGAGGTCCATTTTCTCCTGCACTGGAGATTGTAGTTTCTCTATTGTAGCCACTGTTTCTTCCACAAGTTAAAATTCTTGCACAATTTCCTCACTTCACTACAATCTAATAAGTTGAACTCAGCCTTCCTACTTAATGCATTTCTCTTCTTGCCAAGTGTTAATAATTTAGTTCCTGTTTCCCCTGCAATAATTTCCTTCTGTTCTTCATTACAAACCTTTTCCTTTTCTTATTACTTCTCTTGCTTCACTGTAAGTATACATTATGAAACACACTATTATATTTGGATATTACTTTACAGTTTGAATGGGACAAGTTGTGTTATTAAGTACTGTAAACTTAATAACTGGTAAAGAATTACATTGTGATCTTAACACACACACTTCTAGTGTCACAACCATACTCTACTAATACAAACAGTAGAAAGTCAGAAAATGTTTTAATTTGCATGCAATTAAATATTCACTTTTATTACAAACTGTTTTTCTACAACCTTCAAACTGAAGTGGTAACAAATATAAAAGGAGGAAAAGGGCATGCGTTTCATATATTTGATGGTGTTTCACTTAAGTTTGTTGTGCAGTACTGCGATTAATTTCCACTTTGCTTTCTAGTTTGTGCTCCGCCTCCGGGCAAGCATCACTTTGATTTTCAACATTATTTTGAACACTTAAATTCATCATTCTGATTTTAGTAGCATGCTATAGGATTTCAGCACCACTTACCTTCTAAAAATAATTAAACTTGCAAATCAAGCCTGTTCTCACGCACAAGTCACCAAAGCAACATTGACAAAGTTCAGTTAAAAACAAACATCTAAATATACTTGTGGCAAAACCAAATCACACTGACCTGCACGCAATCATGCGAAAATATAATTGCCACTTTAATCATTAGTTTCCACATTTTCTGGCAGAAACGAATGCATATGGAGAAACAAACACACATGAAGACAATAAATAAAATGTAAAGTTTGTAGCTTTATTTTTACTTTAAGTATTGACATTTTTTTTTTCCTTTTAGTTCGGTACCCTTCCCCCTCCTCACTGGCTACCAAGGCATTTGCCCCGATTGCTTGGTTATAACACAGTCTTGCTGAAGGTCTTTTGGTTAAGCAATGAATAGGTGTGCAAAAACGTTCTTATACACTTAAGCATAATCTATTGCTCTGTTGTAAGGCTGGGAACACATTAAAATGCAGGAACAGAGGGCTTGTTACTCAGCAGTAGGAGATAAGTGTGACCACGTGAATTTCATATCCGGAGCCATTACACATTTATTACACATTACATTCACTCTGAAATGCACCGGACACTACACAAATTCAAAATGACGGTTACGGAACATACCAGAAACACTGCGGCACAAGAATACTTACAGCTCCGGTGTCGACTTGGTCGGGCGCCATCCATGCAATATAAACATTACAAAATACAAGCCCAAGGCGGAAATAATTACACTGCGGCACAAAAACACTTACATAAGGCCTCAGCTGAACCAGCCCGAGGTAGGTACGTTATATAAACAATACAAAATACAAGCCCAAGGGGGAAATAATTACACTGCGGCACAAAAACACTTACATAAGGCCTCAGCTGAACCAGCCCGAGGTAGGTACGTTATATAAACATTACAAAATACAAGCCCACGGGGGGGAAATAATTACACTGCGGCACAAAAACACTTACATAAAGCCTCAGCTGAACCAGCCCGCGGTAGGTACGTTATATAACATTACAAAATACAAGCCCAAGGGGGAAATAATTACACTGCGGCACAAAAACACTTACATAAGGCCTCAGCTGAACCAGCCCGAGGTAGGTACGTTATATAAACAATACAAAATACAAGCCCAAGGGGGAAATAATTACACTGCGGCACAAAAACACTTACACGAGGCCTCACCTGATCCAGCCCGAGGTAGGTATGCTAAATCACATTACAAAATACAAGCCTCGTGGGGGTGGGGGGGGAATAATTATTTAAGGACACTCAAAATCAACGGAAGGGTCAAGGCCAGCTGCTGGGGCTAATAAAACTGTTTCGGAAGTTGATGAAGCTGGCATAATTATCAGATCAGTGTTAGCAAAGTGGAGACCCCCGCAGACCACGAGGTGCTTCAGCTCCTACGATAGACTGCGAATGGCTGTCGAAAGGGGGGACACTAGCCCGTGCCAGAAGTGAAGGTCCCGGGCCGACATGATTAAAACATGATCGAAATGGAAGGAAGACTCAATGCTTATCACAAGAACTTGCACAGGAGTTCACGGCAAAACAAATACATAAAAGCCCAACAGAACCCTTTTGCTGGTGGCTTTAGCCATCTGCCAACCTTCGGTGCACTTTACACATGCACTGATGCACTGAACACATTCATTGCATGATACTGCGCTTCTCGTGCGAGCAGCTAATGACGGGCTTACGCCGGCCGAGGGATGAGGTCGGATGACAAAGTTAGGTGACATAAAATTAGGTAATGTTAGCTCAGAAGCTGACGTCCAACTCAGCTAAGGAAGGAGGTGCTTGACGAGTGGTGCACTGTACATTACATTAAAACAGCAAGCTTACCAGTAGGCATATAGTTTCAATTCTACATATGCTGTAAATGTTAAGACATCATGAATAACTATGCAGCTACTTTTTAAATTTGGTGTTACTACAGTAAGGGTGTGTATGCTGCAATATTATAAATGTTCTTGGTTTTAAGAATATTCTCATTTTATCCAGAGTCAAATTAAGCACCAAAAGGAATTGGGGACGGGGGCGTCAAGCCCCCTTAGCGCCCATTGTATTTCCTCCTGGGAAAGCTTTTGCTAAGTGCATTTAACTGTGCTTAATTACATTAAATTAACGATATTGTATAAAATACTTACTAAATATCAAATTATGGCATAACTCAACATCATTATTAGATATGGAAAGAGAGGGTACAGAAGTGAGGTGGTAGGAGATAAAGCACTCACAGAGATTACAAAACGCAAGAGTGGGTTACGACAAGTGTATCAACAAGTTAGAGGGAAGAGGGCATCAAGAAGAATACTAGGCTGTTAATATGGTGGAGGATGGGTGCAAGGCTGTTTTAATAGAAAATAAATGGAGACCAATTATACTGCTTCTCTCCTTTATTCACGATCTAACGCCAACAAACAACCTGACATTGTGAATGCTAGAGCAAGACTAAACAATGGGCCTCAGAAACAGCACATTTGAAAAACTCTTACTACCAACTTAAAAAAATACAAAATACGCTTCACAGGTAAAAAGATAAATAAATATAATTAGGTTACACATTACGAAACTGCTTCTCCATAATCCAGCAAAGGCAGACAGAAGATAAGATGGGAAGTGCAGATGAAAGACAGTGTGGGGTAGAGGTGAAGACATGGACAGAGAGTGGAGCGTGAGATGTACGAAGAATAAGGCTTATTATGAGCCGATTTCATAGGGGCAAGGAACGGATGGCACGCGACACGAGGGTAGAGCAACTGCACCTAACATAATACTGCTGGCACGTATCAAGGGGCTCAACATGTAATGAATGGTTGTTATGTGCTGCCGTTCACAAGGAACTGTAGTGGCACTGTGTTTATTATTCATCTTACCTGATGAAGCACTTGACTCTTCTGATAGTTATGCAACAAACAGTATAAACAGTTCCACTTTAGTGGAACAGTGATACATGAAGTGGTAAACAGGGGGTATGTAGCAATTAAGATATTAAGACCAAGCAGTAATTGTAAATTACTCTCATTATGTGGAATTACAGTACACAGTGTTACAATATTGACCATGATAACTGTTTATTCTTCCTTCTTCACTAAGAAGATACATAACTGTTTCGTCGAATAAAATTTTTGATATATAAATGTTGTGTGGTAATATTTATGAGATATGTAGTGCCATAATGTCAAGTAATGTTCATAGAAACCGCTTAGTTATAAAAAAATATTTATGTAATATTTTCCCACAAAAACCATGATAAATCCAGTTGTTTAGGTGCCAGGAATCTCAAAATACCCACAATTTCGGCCCCACTTCCTAAACACTATAATTAACACATGAAATGTTTGGAAGATAAGCAGTTGCAGGTGAAGAAATTTAAGAAAAAATATGTGTTTGCAATTTGATTATAGTGTTCATAGCTATTGATTGTGAAAGTGCAAGAATGTTTGATGCAAATGTTAAAGCCCCACATGTCTCAGCAGCGGCATAGTTTCTTGTATGCTAGTTTCTGATGGCCCTGACCATGACTGGCCCTACTTGGGCAACTTCATGTTATTCCAAGCAACTTCGTTTTACTTCGTTCAACTTCGTGTTACACCGGGCAACTTCGTGTTACTACGGGCAACTTCATGTTATTCCAAGCAACTTCGTTTTACTTCGTTCAACTTCGTGTTACACCGGGCAACTTCGTGTTACTACGGGCAACTTCATGTTATTCCAAGCAACTTCGTTTTACTTCGTTCAACTTCGTGTTACACCGGGCAACTTCGTGTTACTACGGGCAACTTCATGTTATTCCAAGCAACTTCGTTTTACTTCGTTCAACTTCGTGTTACACCGGGCAACTTCGTGTTACTACGGGCAACTTTGTGTTACTCCGGGCAACCTCGTGTTACTCCGGGCAACCTCGTGTTACTCCGGGCAACTTCGTGTTACTCCGGGCAACTTTGTGTTACTCCGGGCAACCTCGTGTTACTCCGGGCAACTTCGTGTTACTCCGGGCAACCTCGTGTTACTCCGGGCAACTTCGTGTTACTCCGGGCAACTTCGTGTTACTCTAGGCAACAGCAAGGTCTTTCTGCCTCCTCCACCCACACAGAATCTGAGGCACAGCCTGAGTTTCCAGACTGGGTAACATTCTGCCATTGGAGCTACGTTTTATACGGCACTGGTGCTCTGAAATACTGTTTGGTGGCTGGTGGCCAATTTTAGTGCAGAGTAGAGAATTTTAGGAGGCTTTTAATAGCGAGGTCTAGAGAGCCAATGAGGGTGAAGTCAAGTAATGTAGAGCAACGCTAAGCCGAGAGGAGCTGGAGATCTCCGAGGAAACATGCCGACCAGTGGCATCGCCCGGCACACTTCCCACGTGCAAAAATCTGGGAGCGAAGGGAAAAAATGAACAACTCTTAAATTTTTCTTTGCTTTCACTCATGAAGATGCTCCATTGTCACAGACTTACAGTATTACCAAAAGTGTTTAAGTATTACAGTGAGTGACTTGTACATAATTGAGTTGCAAGCAAAAAAAACTAATGCTGTCTTGTGAGTGCTGACAAAAAGAGAATTTTGTTCACTTTGCAGTTTTCTACTGCCATATTCAGTAGAATAGTGATTGTGCTACAACTCAGAGCTGGTCCTCTAAAGATTACAGAAGTACATTATTTTTGGTTCAGAAAAATTTAACTGGCCAAGTTTTTATTTACACCCACCGGAAGAAGCATACGAGTTAACAGCAACTAAATTCCTACAAACCACGTAGCATAAGCCCTCCTCAATTTATGAGTGATTTTTTTCTGTTTTAGATCAATCATTTTAATGCTAGACCACGTTCACTGTGAATGCTCTGTTTATCTAAGTTCGCTTGCACTCGTCCCGTGCCTGGTTAAAATAAATCTACTTCTGCAGCGTCCCATAAACGTTGGCAGCCCTGTTTTGAGGGGAGGGGAGTGTGAGGAGAAGGTGGGGATTACCATCTGGAGTGGTGTGATGAACGAGTGTCGCCATGGTGGAGCAGGGGAGGCAGACATTTTATGCAAATATACCATAAGACAGACCGGGACCATGAGTGAACATCCTGAGAGCAATGTCCAACATGCCACGAAGACAATACTGCACCGGAAGATGTTATCCATGGAAAGTGTTTTGTAATACATATCTTAAGTGTAAATTATGATGTAGATAAGGAAGATGATACATGGTGTCATAAAGTAGTTAGTGTAGTAGAGAATTATTTTTCATATAGATTTGGTCTACAAATTATAACTGGTAAAGCTGGAAGTGGACTTTTGGAATTGTTGTTTTTTGTAAACATCATAATGCACGTAGTCGTGATGACACACTTTATGTGTGTGTGTGTGTGTAAGTTTCATCCTGATCACTTTCTTGTCTCTTGACTTCATACTTGGAAAATAGCTACTAATATTTGTGTTTACATCCAATTTTTCTGAGGCTCAGCTGCAGTTCTATTTTTTAAATACCTTCTACATATCCTTAAGACATGCAGAATACATTAGTATAAAAGAAACATGCAAAAACAATGCATTGTTTTTTTTTGTGTAGTACGATCAATACAAATATTTTTGTACTCAACAATTAAACGTTTCCACTAGTTATACCTGGAAATGTAAACACATCTACGATAAAGGTATACTTTACAAATAACATACCAAAACTCATTTTATATCTTACGTAAATACCATTCCCTTCAAGCCTTTACCATCATTACTTCTTTCTCTGTTTTTAATGTAAATTGAACTAAATAAATATTATAATAAAATACAAGTTAACATTTTGTATATAAATTATAATATTTATTGACTGAAATAAAAACTATACTTATAAGCAAATTAATATTTATTCCATTCAACATCAGTATATTATATGCAAAATTTTGTTTTACCAAAAAAAATTAACAGATGTGTAAAACACTGGTGATATGGGAATTATTTAGCAAACGAACAACTAAATATATTTTTCAAAATGTGTATCCTAAAAATTTAAATATACCGTCAGTATACTATGGGTAAATGCTGAAAATTTATGATTTCTACCTGAGTAATTATGTGAAAGCATAGCTGTTATAACTTTTAGAATGCAAGCAAATATACATGCACATGTGTGTGAATTCTTTAAAAAATGAGAACTGAGTTTTATTTTTAAATAATGTAGACTGATTATTATTTGGGAATGTGCAAACTACAAGAGCTCTCAACCAAATTAATAAGGATTTTTTTTTCCTTAGGATAGAAATTTGATTCTGTATATAGTTGCAGGAATCTCAAAAGACATGCACATATACAAAATAGATCACATACTGCATGTTTTGTTAATTACTGAAAGTATGTGTTTTATTGTAACCGGCATCAACTGGTAATAAGCGAAAATGTTTAAACAGTAAATTCCCAGGGCACAAGGCCTTGAATATACGGATATCCGCGCGGTAGGCAGACACTCTAACAGGGTGTGATGTCACCACGTAGCTACTTACTTGACGTGGGAATACACACATCCTTACTCTTCTGTTCTGCTATTCGCCGCAGAACACGTCCTACACTGTACCACGACTGGGAAGGCGCTAGACTACACAAATGGAGTCGACCACGTTGCTCGTTAGAATCTGGCGCCATTCAGCATTTTCTTGACAAAAATTTTTATTATCACTACAGACGGTATAGAAAATACACAAAAAAATTACACAGTAAAATAGCCAGGTGGTATCACTCAAATTAAAGTGAGGTTCTGTCTGATTAAGCCCGGGTACAAATTACAATTTCACACATGGTTAAAAGCCTTGCTAGGGAAAATATTAAGTTAAGAGCCCTCCGAAAGGCGGGTGAGCCAAAGTCGGCTGCATCGGCGGAACGAAAAGGTAAAGAACGAATTAAGAATCAGAATACGATGATTGGCGAAAGCAAAGTTGAGGACCCCGCAGATAGTGCAGCACGCAGCCAACCGTCTCAATTTCCGAGGCACGACTGCTGAATGGCGGTCGGAAGTCGCGGTCTTTTGTCGGCCACAGAAGCATAGATGTAATATGAGCTTGGGTGAAAATGACATGGAACAATACTAATACAAAAAATCACATGAACTTGTACAGGAGTGCATGGCAAAATTATCATACAAAACAATACTTAAATTTACCAGCCGTTCAAATTACAACAACAACATGCACAGGAGTACACTGCAAAATAAGCATAGGTTAATATACATAACAAAACACCTTATACTGTTGTCATCAGCCATCGAGCCTAGCCCTGCTGCACTTTACTCCAGGTGCAGATACACCAAACACGTGACACACGCAAACATAACCTTGTGCGTGCACGACTCATATGACAGACTTACGCTGGCTTGGAGGAACGAGGCCGGGTGACACGCGCTAGGCCGTCATGGGCGTGAGCGCACAGGACCTAACACACGCATCCTTACGTACTAGGGCGGTGCGGTGCTGTCAACACAATGTGAGGTGAAACGGTGGGTCGCAGGATGTGTGCGCCTACGCAGGCAGAGGTGAAGCCACGTGGGTGCTCACACCAGATCGGCACATAACAACTTGGGTTTGGACGAAATTATTGATGGTTCAGATTTGCAGGAACACAGTTCTTAGTACTTAGGTGAGCAATAATAGGAATGCGGCGTGGTAAAAAAACAACTACGAATCCAGACGTAAACAAACAAGTTCAGCATAAACATGGTACAAATGCAGTTCTGCGTAGTTGTCTCATAATAAAACATATGCCGGTTCAAATGTTAACAACAGTTCCTCGTGAAGAAGCTACGCTCTACTGTGTGGCGAAACCTAAATCCTGGGTAAACCTTTGCCACAACCATGCCGGTTTTGCGTGATGAGCAAATAAACAAAGTCAGCATGTCAGAAACAGAATGATTAAGTGTCATTATACCGGAGCGAAATTATTGTGCCTTGTTAGACGTGCTCTACACATCTATAACATAAGTCAGAAATGGGTGAGTACATACGTCTCAAGACGACGTAAACACAGCTTTCTGCAAGGACACGATGATAGACATGTGGTGAGCATACACAGCTCTAACAACAGTAGAGTGGCAAACTAACCAGTAGGCCATTTCAGGCGGCGTGACATCCTGCATATATAAATGACACACACAACATGTCGACACGCAGCCAGGATGATGAGATGGCAGCAGGCGTGGTGGACACACTGCGGCGACATGTGGCAGGTGATGTATGGCGGTGGTGCTGTGGCAGCGGCGAGGCGTCTGGGTGCTGAGTGCCATGTAAAGCGGAACTGCCGAAGGGCCCCGGGTGTGGGTATAGTTCCCGACAAATCGCGCACCCCCTGCGAATGGCTGTGGGTGGCCTGGGAAACGGCGACCCGACAGGGATACAGGGCAGGGGTGGGATGGCATCGGGACACGAGCAGCGAGGTTGGAACCCTGGGAGCTCACAGGTCCGAAGGCAACCCGGGCAGGCACGAGCGGCCTCGGCCGACTGGCAGCATCTGCGCATCGAGTGGCGAGTGATGAAGGGCGAAGTACCCCGGCTGAAGTTGAGGCTGTCATTCGTGCGTGCGTGGACGTCTCATGTGCGTGCGCCTGACATCGCATGTGGGCGCCTAGGGACTCAGGACGGTGGAAGCGTCCCCGGAGGTGGCGGCTGGAAGGCGTCTAGTCGAGTCATCGTAGTTTGGAGCGCCATCAGATGTGACACATTGTCACTACGTCGTGTGATTAGTGGTCGTCTTGGTGCATACTGGATTAGCTGGATTTCGCGCAGTGGCACGCACGTATGGAGGGGTGCTCCCTGAATGCAGTGTGTGCTCGTAAAGATAGGTACTTGTTGAATGCACCGTGCGCACTGAATCACGGAGTCATGAGGGTAGCAATGTTCCCTAGGGATGGTCGGTGTAATGTGGTAAGCACCTCAATGGCAGCGAGGCGACTGTGTGGTGACTCGTTCGGAATGAACACAACATAGTCTGTTCCATTTTCTCTGTTCACTCTACTCATGTTTCTTGAGGTGTTACTTGGAGTTTGCCACACTAACTGGGCGCCACATTGTTACCGGTGTCAACTGGTAATATGTGAAAATGTGTTATAAGTCAATTCCCAGGGCGCCAGGCCGTGAAAATGTTCACGTCCAGCGGTAGGCAGAGACTTAACAGAGCATGACATTGCTACGTAGCTACTTATTTTATGCGGGAACATACATACCCAAACTCTCGTGTTCTGCTATTGGCCGCAGAACATGCCTTACACTGTCAAGAACTCGACAATAACTTATTTAAGCCTTTCGTAACCAAATTATCCTTATAAAAATTCCTGAATCACCAATTTTTTCAATTTTTTGGTATGATTACTTGTAAATCAAGTTGAGTCGTCTTGATTCACGAAAAAAAAATGTTAATTATGTCACTGTAGAAAAAAGTTTTTGTTTCTAAGTAAGCAGCAACTTTTGTTCAATTGAAAGTAGTCCAAGATTTAATTGTCTGTATCATTTCTGTGAGTTTCCTATGTATGTCTGATCCTATTCAGTGAGGAAAAAGAGCAATTAACAGATTAAATTGTTCCCGGAATGGTAGCTATTAAATATAATTTGGTAATTATGCAGTTTAGGGGCTTTTCTGAACGAAACGTCCTAGACCAACAAAAGTAGCATCAAACGGTTCTGCTCAGATAACTATGTTCATATTTAGGAGGAGGTAATGTTAAAATTAATATAACATATTTTAAAAAAATTAACAAAATTGCGAAATATACGAGCAGTTTGGCCTGTATGTTTACGTCGATCGCCATAATTAATGGCCGTGCATTGCTGATCCGAAGCTAACTAGCAGCCACAGATGTCATTACTGGCATTTTAAATGTAAATTTTTAAGCCAATCTGTAGCCATTGCGCCTTTTACCGGCATGATTTTTGTCGTCCTAATCCGGCGGATTAAAAACGGAGAAAGCAAGAACGTGTGTTTCTGTGCATTATATTCGCCTATAAATGAGTGTAAGTGCGTAATATTTGGCTATGAACGAGTACTTTAGTGCGTAATATTCGCGTATGTGGAGTTTTAGTGGAACATGGTGTTTCTGCGAGTGAGGTAAGGTTAATATGGCCGTTGGCAGAGGAATTATATCTACCTAGGTCAGTTAATTAATATTCTCTTGCTATGTTTTTCAGTTACTTTAAATCCCTTAAATCCTAAATTCGTAGTTTAGTGTAAAACCCTTCAATCCTAGGTTAGTGTGAATCCCTACAATAGTAGGTTAGTGTAAAACCGTACAATCGTAGGCGAGTTTAAAATGCAAAACTCCTTGATTAGTTTAAAACTTTAAAACCTAGGTTAGTTTATAACCCTATGTTAGTGTATAATCCTACAAACCTAGGTTAGATTAAAACCCAACAATCGTAGGTTAGTTTAAAAATGTAAAATTGTGATTCACTCATCGTGGGGTTAGGTTCTCTTAGGTTAGGTGGCTATATATTACGAAATTAGTCATATGTTAATTATCCTAGTATATTCGTATTCTGCGTAATTAGCAGAGTTGAAATATACAATTTTTCGGGGTTTTTTTTTACCAAAAAGCCCCTAAACAGCATAATCACCCATAATTTTTATTATTCAGGAAAGCCATTTAGATTTAAATTAGATTGTTTCAGCAATTCCATTAGGCCTATTTCAAAAACTGGTTTTTACCTGCCGACCTCCCGTGGTGCAGTCGGTTGGTGCGCCGCCGGCCTGCGGTACGAGTTACTGTAAGTTTTAATCATAAGTAAGATATGGGTGTTAGTTTAAGTAAGGTCATAAGTAAGTTTGCAAGCTGCCCCCTGATAAACCATCAGGCCTAACAACTATTTAATATAATGACTTTGACCATCATAAATAATTTATGATATTTTGCCACATACGTTAAACAATTTTACCAATTTCGTGTATAAACATTATACATTAGAAGCATCGTTTATAAATTCTGCTTTTAAAAATTTTGTACGATAAAATTAAATAAGAAAAAAAATTTTTTAATAGCATGTCTAAGCGACCAAACAACTAATTTCCACCAAATTCTTCACACAAGTAGTGCTATGATAGGCCATATAAACTTACAGGTTTTAAGTGGCTCGGTCGCTTAATTTCAAAATGACAGCTATCTAAATATTTTAGGTTAGTAAACCCTATAATTCGAAGCATTAGACTAATGAAATCCGAAGTTGATGCTCTGAATCTGACCTCCATAATGCATAACTTATTGTGTGAGGTATTTAGTTTCAAGTCCTGGGTAGGGCATGTGTGTATTTGTAATCGTCTCACTAATGTTACGTACGTTTCTGGTTTCATTTCTAATGTTGTTGCTTTCAAAGAGAAGACAAGTCCTACCTAGCTATTCAGCTTTCAAGAACCTATTTAAATATTGATTTCACATATGTTGAGGAAAATAGGCTTCTTAGTTATATAAGTAACAAATTTTTTTAATAATAGTTTCTATTCTTCTCAATTTTTGGAAGCAATAGCTGACGTCGAAAGAGTTAGCTTGAATAATCTGAAACAATTAAACGGCAATAAAGAATAAATAAAAAAAAAACATGTAAAAAATTAAAATTGAACTCTTTTAGTGCAGATAGGAAGCCACGTGCTGTAATTTAAGATTCATTACCTCACCATCAGGATTTCCTGTTATGTTTTCTGACGCGTTCAGCATACTGCTTTATTCTGAAGCGCCGCTGTAACACCCCCCCCCCCNGTTTACCGCGAGTTCGGCCGGCCCGGAAACGGACAGACAGTCGAGACACGTGCGAAGGAAGGCGGTGGCTAGAATATCACCGACGCACCCTGAATGAGATTCATGGGAAGGCAGGCGGCTTCCGGAAGGGTCGCACAGGTGCCTATAGTCGTGATACGTGAGAAAAGGCTGACGGTGACGGGTGAAATAGGCCCCACCTCTCCCTGCCCGGGTGAGACGCATAAGAAACGCTGACGGGGTCTAAAGGTGTCACCCGGGAGGGGGGTTAAGAGTCCCAACAAGTGGAGGAAGTAGACAGTGACAACCCAGCGCCGAGAAACGGTGGTCGGGTGCTAAGCTCACCGAGGGGCCCAACGCTGGAACGTGGTAGGTGGTCAGTCTTGTAGATACATCGCCAAGAGTCAGTCATGTAGAGCCGTCGCCGAGAGTCAGTCGTGTAGAGCCATTGTCGAGAGTCAGTCGTGTAGAGCCATTGTCGAGAGTCAGTCGTGTAGAGCCATTGTCGAGAGTCAGTCGTGTAGAGCCATTGTCGAGAGTCAGTCGTGTAGAGCCATTGTCGAGAGTCAGTCGTGTAGAGCCATTGTCGAGAGTCAGTCGTGTAGAGCCATTGTCGAGAGTCAGTCGTGTAGAGCCATTGTCGAGAGTCAGTCGTGTAGAGCCATTGTCGAGAGTCAGTCGTGTAGAGCCATTGTCGAGAGTCAGTCGTGTAGAGCCATTGTCGAGAGTCAGTCGTGTAGAGCCATTGTCGAGAGTCAGTCGTGTAGAGCCATTGTCGAGAGTCAGTCGTGTAGAGCCATTGTCGAGAGTCAGTCGTGTAGAGCCATTGTCGAGAGTCAGTCGTGTAGAGCCATTGTCGAGANCCCCCCCCCAATTGCAATGGACAGCCACAACCTTGGTAAGAACGAGTACAATCCACCTCCAAAATTCACCCCCCAACGAAGCTTTTCCCGTACGGCTACAGAGAGAAAGCAAACCAAACATTGCCCAAGGTTTCAACCCTCGACAACCAAGGCGCCCGTAGTCTGTGCCAGAGAGGTAACTCGCACCCTACAAACCACCCCGAATATCACAGGAGGCAAGTAGCATAATTTCAAAAAGACCGATTAGAGCTGTTTTGTTTTTGAAAACTGTCTGAACCACATGGGAGTTGCAATTTCATCTTTTTGGGCAGACATAGGAAAAAACGTTTGCATACCAGATTGTCCGATGCATAAGCACTGCTATACTTTTCCCGTAATTATTTCTGTAGCTAATTCAGATGAACAGACATAACAGTAGTTCCATCATACCGTACCAGTTTTTGCTGCACACATACTCTTTCTACTAATTTAAAAATGTGATTTGCCAATGCTTCTGCTGATCTGTCTGTACATCAGTAAAACCAAGAAATCTTTCAACAATGTTACCCTCACTTGTCACATACCACAATACAGATGAAAGCTGCATGTTCGTAGTATCTGTCATTTCATCTAGGATTAATGCAACAAAAGGAATCAACCTAATTTGTGATTTAATTTCTCTCACGTTCAACCGAAGATTAACTAGTTCCACATAATTACCCGGGTTCGAAGACCTCCGTTTTTCATCATAGCCCAGGAATGCAAGTTCTTGTTGCCCAAGAAACACAGTCACGTCTATAAGATGTTTATAAACTTCTCAATTTCTGTCTACAGTTTCATTTTTCATTGTGTTTTTTAACATCAACCCACAGTTGCCCGTTTGAGTCCAAGTCGACATACGTGAATATGAACATCTTAAGTTTACACACACCTGACAAATGTGCCTATCAAAGTTGTGTATGTAAGTAGCTTTATTATTGTTCATATCACTAAAACCACATTTATTCCTACTCCTTTCTCCTATGTAAACATTAAATGTGGTCAACAATATAATATTTAATTATATTTACATCCTGTAAGCCGTATGTGGGAGCTGTAAAAATTTGCCTTAAAATGTATTCTGCCCTTGTTACAATGCACATGTTTGGGGTCACTGTACCACGTAACATTAAATCTCGTCACTGTTCAAAACTCTTAACATTAAAAGATTAATCGAGAAATTCCTATACAGTCTATTCACGATTACTTCCAACTTTTCTGAAGCTCTGCTAAAGTTCTACTTCCAGGATATCCCTCCGCTTCATGTAAAAAAGGCTTGACCAAGTCTAGAAAATTACACCAAAGTGACAACGCACCACATTCGTGCGCACTCACTTTAATAATATTTACCATTAGAACTATTTTTTCCTAAGAACAGACCTATTATTTCACGGTTTTATTTATATTAATTATATGTGAAATAATAAATTGAATGGATAAAATATATGTAAAAGTTTAATGTAACCAAAAATAAGATAGTTTTATGTTAACACAAGTATAAAGCGCTTGTAATACGTGACATATTCAGGAAACAACCAAACATGTCAGACATGGGGTGATTTTTCAAATTTTTGATTCAAAAGTCTGAATAAGCCGTGAATAAACTATACCGCGCAGATGCATGTCTTCACCTGGTGCTTCGTGTTGTCTGCTGTCATCTCTCCTTCCTCGGAGATCTGCCCGCTGCCACGTCTTCCTCCCGCATCCCGCCCGAGGTCTGCACCATCGCCTTTGCCCACAGCGCCTCCAGAAATCGCTCTTGGTTTCTTTAACTAGGCAAATAGGATATGGCTGATAAGCGGAGTGTGACTATGCCGCCTGTCTAAAATCAACCTTTTTCCTTTATCGCAGAGAAACTTGAAGTGAGGTGTTTTTTTTTTACACAGAAACTCACTAACACTTGCAAAACATATGTGAGCACGGAACTGTTTGGCTTACTTGGTTCCCTGTTCAAGGTGCTGCGTGCGCACGGAAATGGCAGATGATAAGGGGAAAGGGGAGGCTGTGCATGGAAAAGGCCGAAGGCGAAGGGAGAGGCCGGCCAGAAAGTGATGGTGCCAGCCGTGCGAGATGGCAGGGGAAGAGTCACTCTGTGGCTATAAAGAAAGAGAGAGGCAAGGAGGCGGGAAAGAACAAGAGGCAAGGGAAATAATCAGTTGCAGTGCTACAGAAGGAGTAAGAAAATCATAATGGAAGTAGTATTTGTGACCGCGCAACATTTATACAAGATAAGTTACAAACTTATTTGTTTTGTTACGTAGGGAACCAGTGGTTCTCTTGGTTCCATGGAGTATTTGCCCTTGCTCAAAAGAGAACAACCTGTTGCATCAGCTTTTTTCCGAAAGCTCCCATGAGGCGAGATCTAAGGTGCAGTTCTGTTTGGACTATTGCAAAGGAAACTCCCCAACGGTGTGGTAACCATGGAAACACTTGAACAGAACTGTGTCTAGGAAAAGGAGAGACAGGTCTGTAGTTCAGTGTGCCATGCACTCTGACCCCAGATCACCATGTCGGGTGGGATAATGAGCATGTTCAGAATGGGCAGATCTAAGCTGCTTCGGTGTGGCCCATGGCCTGACCAAATATGCCCGGCTCCAAATATGTACAGATGGCATGGATTTGAACCCCAGTTCATCTCATAAGCATCCCCAAGGATGAAGTTCTGTGGAGACAACCGATAGCAGGTGAAAGTTGCCTCATATGCTAAAGAGACGTAGCTCGCATGGGAACAACAGGCTTTATTGCAAGGATGCATTCCAGTTTGTTGTAATAGTCCAAGAAACATGATGTAAGGAATAGCCAGCACATCCACTTGCGAGAGGGGCTGCCAGTCAACTGGCAATCGTCTACAAGAACTGTGTGAGCCGCTGGAGATGTTCGTCTCTGCATNCTGGCAATCGTCTACAAGAACTGTGTGAGCCGCTGGAGATGTTCGTCTCTGCATGCCAGGTACCGTGCCGTCCAACTTCGCCACACTGACAGTCCCACCTCATTGGCTGCAAATCTAGCGACTCTTAAGTATTAACAGAGGTGGCTCCTATGTCCAGCACAATGCAGATTTCCTCCCTGGGAATGGTGGTCGGGTGGTAGGGAACAGGGGGTAAATACTATCTGAATCTGCATCACTAATGAACATTTCCTTCACATTTTGAAGTTGCAACATCATTTCAAATTCTTCATCAGAAACAATACCAGAACTTTTACCGGCATTGTTTTAAATCATACAAAGTGTGCATTACTGCTACATTCTTGCTCATTGATGTTAGAAACTTATGTCCAAGTTTAAAATAGTTTAAAAAAAGTAATTTAAAAGCATTTAGTGCATAAAAATTGAAAGAAATAATTTAGTTCTATACTGCATAGATAAGGAGTAATCAGACACACCCTGAGTACTACTAACTATGTATTTGTATAATACATATAGTATAGTGCATTTCCATGGAAATGTATGTTTTACATGCTGCTTGAGCATACTTAGTAAATGAATACACAAATGCATCCATACCACATTTGTGTTAAACACTTACAACAGTACAGTACATACAGAAATGTTAATCTGTCCTTCTTGTAACCGTTGTTATCTAAACACAATAGCCTCGGCTCTCAGCAGGGTGCATTGCTGGCAACTCACTTCAATTCGCTGAAATTGTCACCAGACAGTGAAGCAGCAGATTATCAATCACTACTGCCTAGTTCTTTGAAACAGACGTGCATTAAGTTTCCTTGGACCAGCACCATTCACAACAAAAGGANCAATCACTACTGCCTAGTTCTTTGAAACAGACGTGCATTAAGTTTCCTTGGACCAGCACCATTCACAACAAAAGGATAGCTAGTCCTATCCCACTCTTTACCGTTGGTTTCACAACTCCATTAATAATGATGCAGCATCTGCCTCTGTTTCCNTAGCTAGTCCTATCCCACTCTTTACCGTTGGTTTCACAACTCCATTAATAATGATGCAGCATCTGCCTCTGTTTCCTTTAGCTACTTATTTTTAATGCATGTAACTGCTGATTTGTTACACTGCTTTCTGCTGAAAGGGTTTGTATTGGCTACACCTTTTTCTTTTCCTTAATATAGTATCAGTTACATGATTGTCAGAAAATACCAAAATAACANTCCTTGGACCAGCACCATTCACAACAAAAGGACAGCTAGTCCTATCCCACTCTTTACCGTTGGTTTCACAACTCCACTAATAATGATGCAGCATCTGCCTCTGTTTCCTTTAGCTACTTATTTTCAATGCATGTAACTGCTGATTTGTTACACTGCTTTCTGCTGAAAGGGCTTGTATTGGCTACACCTTTTTCTTTTCCTTAATATAGTATCAGTTACATGATTGTCAGAAAATACCAAAATAACANTTTGTATTGGCTACACCTTTTTCTTTTCCTTAATATAGTATCAGTTACATGATTGTCAGAAAATACCAAAATAACACTAAACTGCAGGCTAATATGCCTATGCCGCTCAATACCTAGATATAATTTAACGTGCTAAATAAAATCAAGCTTAGGGAAATGTTCGCTCAAAGTTTATGAACAATATGGCAAATTTAATTTTAATTTTCAACCAAGGTTCTTTTGTTACATCCTGAGGGATGGGAAGATGAAACATACAATATTTTAGTTGTTATCTTGGTTGAGAAAATAAGATATTTGTCAGATATTTAGTAGACGTGGCTTAAATTACCTATTACAGAAAATATTATAGTCCATCTATTGGTTTTCAGGAAAATCCAATACATGCGGGCATTGTATAGATCTAGACGTAACTACGTAGATCCAAAAAGTACAATGCATAACCTCAAAATTGATGTTGAGTATAACTGGTATCATTAAGTTAGTTGTAATTAAAGAGGAATAAAATGTGAACAATATAAAAGGGAACATTCGAAACCATATGAAATACTGTAGTCACTGAAAACACGTATAAAAATTTCAATTCAATTTACTGAAATAGGCAACATGCAAATTATGCAAATATAGTTTAAAATTATACAAACACATTTGTATATGCATAGGAAAATAAAAATGTGTCGTTTCGTTGCATAAAAATCGGTTTTGCAAAGTTATTTTAGTATAAAAACAGTAACTTTCGCGGCTTCTGTCACGGGAATGCGGAACGATCTCTTATTGGTTTGACGTCACTAGTCATACACTGGCGGCTGGCCTCGGCACGTTACAAACACGCAGCACTAAAATGAAAGGCAACTTTCTGAAAGCGCAGTCGGACAATCTGCCACGAGCAGATACCGATATGGTAATTGATTACTTCAATTACCATTGTTTTGTGAAACCTGAAATAAAAGGTGAAAAATAACAAAGGTAAGAACGTGTCTCATATCGCACAGTCGTGATCTTCAAAGCGACAGTAGGCCTACATCTCATGTTAAAACTTATTTGTTTGTATTTTTTATTGAGGTATATATTATCATTATCTGTGTTCAGATTTCCAATTGTTCAGTTTCAAAGTTGGAAATTAAAATATGTAATAGGTATTACATTCACAAGAATAACACAATTGTAAAGATGGCGACTGCAGTNCAAAGTTGGAAATTAAAATATGTAATAGGTATTACATTCACAAGAATAACACAATTGTAAAGATGGCGACTGCAGTAAGCGTACTGTGTTTCAGAGCGCGAAACTTCATGTCTGTAATAAATTAACTACATTATTTAGAAATAAAACGTAACGTTGAGAAAGAAGGTTACAAATATTTCCGGATTCTGAACATTATTACAGTATTCATAAAACTTTTTTTCTCTTTGGAAATGCGAGATAACGAGCAGNGAAATGCGAGAAAACGAGCAGAATGGTGACAGTAGGCCTAAAGCTAGCACGCTAGTCACTCGACACCGTACGACTTCTCGAGCTGCTGCGGGCTGGTGGCGGGCGGAACGCCGCGCTACCGGCCGGCACACCTGTATTTCCGCGTTCCACCTCATTTCGAAACACTCAAATATAATGTTTACAAACGAGCAAATTATTAAAAACTAACTTGATTATCTTACTATGTCTTATGTTTTGTGCACCTAAAATACCTTTTATTATTCTGACGTCGCAATAGCTATGTCTACACTTTCTTTTTAAAATGTACGAACTTTAAACATAAACTGAAAAAATAGATTTGGTAGCTTGAGAAACTCTTAATACCTGGGATGATATTACATACAGCGAAAAAAATCTGTAATAAAAGCTTAGGAAAGGTTATAAAAGTAACACAGCTTACTTGCGTAAAACGCGTAGGCCATTTAGTGCCAATTTTGTGTACCAAAACGTGTAATTTTTTTGTAAAATCCATCTGAGTAACTTAGAAAAAAGGGGAAGGGCATATATGAAAGTAAGGTCATCCTTATTAAACATTTCTGTTGAAACTGTCCATGGCGTGAATTAATATTGGTTATCTCTTTGGAAGCTTGGGCTGTTATACTTACATATGTGTCGTGATAAATAAAGTGTGTTTTGTTTAGAAGCGTAAGAAGCCCTCGCCTATTTCTTTAGAGTAATATTTTCTGCCAAAATATCCTTATACTAGAAGATCTAGAAATAACATTTGTGGCGACAGTGACAGGACACGGTGATGGCAGAAATCAAAGACGGCGTAGAAGTAACTTCTTGCAAAGGACGTCGAATACTGCGAGCGGTTTTCACAAAAGAAGCCCTACGTTTTACAAGATCTTCTATAGAAGAAAAAATCTAAAAAACTTAGGTATGTGCTAGAATAAACTCTTTGAGTTCAAAATTTGAAAAACTCTTAACATCAGATGAAGAAATTAAGTCCACACTTTTTGACAATCCAGACTCCACAGACGAATGTCTGACTAAAGAGATAGAAACGGCCTGTGAGTACGAATTTAAATTTTTGTATTTGAAAGAAAAGGTAATTGAATTTAGTAATTTCCAAGTAGCCGATGACACCAGAAGTGTCGTGAATTATGAAACAGGAACCAAAGTTACGACAAATTCACCCGATATATCCAAGAAATTTGACGGGAATCTCGGAAGTTGGATCAGATTCTGGACTCAATTCTCGAGGATTCATGAATCCGATAAGTAGGAGGTAGAAGACAAGTTCGAAGTACTAGTACACTCACTTAAGTTAGACGAACTGCCTAGAAAACTCGTTGAAGGATTTCCTACTTCCAGATATAATTACGAACAAGCAGTTTACTTATTAAAAACAATGCTTTAGACGAGAAGAAATGCTCATAGAGTATTATGTGCGACAAATGTTGTCTCTAGATCTCTGCAAAGAGAAAGGCTATGTTGCTTGTCTCTATGAAAAACAAGAAACCGAACCTAGAGCCCTCGACACGATGGGCGTCACAAAGAAGAAATAGCTGTCCAGGTTGCACCGGCCACCAAAAAAGAAGAACCTGTCCAGATTGCGCCGGTTGCCGAAGAAACAGTAGAGATGGCACCCGCTGCCGAAGAAGAAGAGGTAGATATTGCACTCACCGCCCAAGAAGAAGCTGTCGAGGTGGTACCTGCCACCGAAGAAGAATCTGTCTTTGAAAATGAGACTTTACAAATGGAACCTACTCCCAGAAAAGAGACTATTGAAGCCGTTGGAGCCCTCAAAGAGGAGGCAGTCGAAGCGGTGCCAGCCCTCAAAAAACAGGCGGTCGAAGCTGTGCCTGCCCAGGAAAAGGAGACGGTCGGAGCTTCGCCATCTCTGGAGTAGGAGACTATCGTAGCCGGGGCCAGACATGGATAAGGAAGCAGTCAAAATGGTGCTCGCCCCTGAAAATGAGTTTGAAGTTTTGCCTGCCTTTGAAAATGAGGTTGAAATGGTGCCCGCCCCAGAAAATGAGGCTGTCGAAATGAGGTTTGCAACTGAAAAGTCATCAATGAAATTATGCCCATTGCAGAAATTGAAGCGGCTGTAATAAGGCCTACCATGGCAGATGAAGCAAGTGAAGCAAAGCCGACCATGGAGGATGAACCAAGGTGAAGACAGCCACAGGAGAACTAGTTCGCCCCGTGCAGCGACTGTATCTTCTAAAGGCAAGCCATGAGGCTCCTCCAGTGGTCTTAGCTGTTGAAATCCAGAAACGTCAGCCCAAACCCATAAGCGACCCACGTGATCCAGGAAACGAAACTTTCCCGACGAAAGAAACAAATTTTTATCAACATAAGAAGACTAGAAGCGGACGTCTAGTGAAGAAACCTCAAGCTTGCGAAATGTGATTAATTTGCAATTTCACTTGAATTGCAAAGGTGGGAGAATGTTTAAACTGTCTATGACGTGAATTCATATTTGTTAGCTCTTTAAAAGCTTGGGTTGTTATACTTACATGTGTGTCGTGATTAATAAAGTGTGTTTTGTTTAGAAGCGTAAGAAGCCATCGCCTAATTTTTTAGAGTAATATTTCCTGCCAAAATATCCTTAAACTAGAAGTTCTAGAAATAACAATTTCCAAAAACATGCATTTAAGTGTTTTCATAGTAAAAATTAAGTTGCTATTTAACTTAAATGGTTAGGTTTATGAAAGCTAACTTGGGACAAATCTTAGCATCTTAAATTTATTAGAAATTGTTATGTTTGTAAAATACCGTATAATATAAACAAATTTTTTTGCAAGAGGGGCTCTGAGCCCAACACAAATAATTTAATGTTTTATTTACATGGCTTAACATCGTGACATCATGTTATTGAGGCATACTATGTGAATATAGCCTAAATATGATATCTGTGTTATTGTAACGAATGTTACAAGTTATATTAAATTAATTTAAAGAATGCCAATACCAAATTCTGTCCGTTAGACCTAAATTGAATTGTTTAAACATATAAAATGTAAAATTTACATTCTGTAGCAAAAAGTTTTGTAAACATATTTATATGCCTTTATTATTATGAAATACGTTAACATTTTTTTATGCTCACGTCTGCATCACACACGAATTGCTAAACACGTTGTGGTGTGTTTTAAACAATACTGTAGTACCGTAATGAAGATAAGGTCAGTTCTAAATATTAGACATTATGAAGTCCAGTGTTAAAACTGCCTACATAAGAGAAACATAAACACTTTAAATATAATTACGTGGTTCAAAATGGTCTTCGCAAAAAAAAGAACTGATTTTGGTGAAACTTCTTCAAAGTCTCGCCTTACTGCGTTAAACCACGTTTTCCTGTTTGTTTCGTATTTTGGAACTAGCAAATATTTTAGCAGGTGTTTTGCGAAATGTACTAGTACACTGCAGTACAATAAACCATTTAGATGATTTTGGTATACTTGACACTTTATTTTATCTTTCCATTACTTCAAACAATTTATATTTAACCAAATACGCATCACCGCTGAAGTAAATCAACGCGGCGGGGAAGGTCGCATCTGACTTGTGACGTCACAGAATGACCAGGCGCGTTTTGGCGGGCGTTTCAAACGTAAAACTTTTATTTAATAACAACTTTTTCAAAACAAATTTTTAAATCGTGATACTTTGTAAATACATTTCTAACACATAAATGATTGAAAATCAAGTGCTGGCAAAAAATGTGCGTGTTTTGTATTGCAAAATTCAGTGGAACCGCATATTATTGTTGTAACCGAAATTAATTGTACATCATTTTATGCAGTATTATCGAACACTCACTTCATGGACATACTTTATTTTCTGAATGCTACGAGACTCACCACGGAAACTCACGCGTTGACTGTAAAATACAATTCAGCATGACAGTGGCATTTCCCTCAGGTGACCATTATTATCATTAAGATAATTTCAACTAAAAAAACGGAATTCATCAGTAATTGAGCAAAAAAATTTTTTTTTTTTTGTCCCTCATTTCTAAATGCACTACCCAAGTTAAAATTAAAAATTACACAGTACAGCGTTTTGAACCATTTGACTGATACAGCCTCTAATCTGAGCTGCATAGTGTGGTAGCACACACGTTAATCTTCTAGGACAGCAGCCTTATTTGTCCACGTGCATCATAAACAGTGTGGAAGGCTGGCAGCTTTAGTCTGGCGGTGAACTTACTGATAAGCATAACGTTCGCTTGCTCTTCTCATGGCTGTATCTCTGTATCTTTTGTTCAGACACCCTTCCTTATTATCGTCTGCAACCCCTCCGGTAACTGTCTTAGCGATCAGTACGTCTCTCCTCCCCTATCGCTCTCTCGGAATGCAGCTCCGTCAGGGTCGAGACTGTAGCGATCAGGGTTACCAGACGTATGGAAATTACCGTATTTCTACGGAATTTTTTGTTTCCTAAGGCATAAGAACAGAGCTTCAACTCCGAATGCTAAAATACAGAAATTTTAAATAAGCATACTGAAATAAAATACATTTACTGATACACATTTAAAATTAAAGTTATTTCAGTTTTATTTTGGCTTTGCAATTAGTGTTGCCCCAGTAACCCTCTTTGATGATATGTAGCTTTTGTTTATCTAATGAAAACTTTATAGACAAACAAACCAAAAGTCACAATTGCAGCAAAGAGTAAGCCAGTTTAGATTATGTGAGCTTATGTTGTTAGTTCAACCAAGCGGCAAAAAACTGGCGTTTAGTTAAAAAACTTAAATATGCCTTCTAAAAAAAATTAATACTTCACCTGGTTTTTGATAATGAGTCCAAGTATTTTCTAATTTTGAACATTGTATAAATAAACACATCTTCTACAAAGTCAAAAAATGCAACATTTGTGGTGTAGTTTTTACCAAGTAGAAGATATGCTAATTAATGTTACATCATTTATTTTGTTTAAACATTTGTGTCACAGAAAAGTTAACATTTGTATTTGTTTCATTTTTAAAAAATGTTTTAATGGTATGTACAAATCTTTATACAAAAATAGGGAAAATTGCATGCGTCTCGTACAGAAATCTAATTTTGAATAGCTGGCAACACTGGTTGGGATGCCTGCTGTTAACACTCCGCACATCGCGCGCTAACATGACTGCCGATGTACAAATGCGATACATTTCCACACATTGAACTCCTCCTGATGTTTGTTATAAATAAATCAATTTCCTCTTTCATGAATTGTTTTATTGGTTATGTAATATGTTGGTTGCTAAATATCAGTTGTGTAATTTAAGATGTCAAATCCTACAGTGCAACATTTTTTATAACTTAACTGTGTTACTGCACTATGCGTGATATATTGCGAGTTAAGTGCTACTTGGCGATGTGGTAAAAAACTATTAATTCTCTGAGATGGTAATGAAAGAGTGTGTGTGTTGAAAATTATATTCAGTTGTATCATAAATATTTTTAAATTATATGATGAAAGCCTATGGGATGACCTCATATAGGCTAAGGTAGTGACATGTTTTTGTTTACAACACATTTTCATTTGCCAGAGTATAGAATGCATTTTTTTTCAGTGGGGTCTATTTTTATAAGTATTTTATAAACATACCTCTTTAAATTTTACACCCATTCCCATTAGGAAGCCAAGAATACCTTATCTGTAGAGTTTTTATTTCAGGTGTATCAAATTTATTCTTGGGAGACAATATAATTTTTTTATTTATAAATATTATTTATATTATACTGCTTGTCCTTTTATTACACCTGCAGTCAGCCTTATGATGTAATTAATTCACTGCCACTTATCCCAGTTGATAAACTCTTAAAAGCACTCTCGTATGATTAACATTTTATAAATTTGTTTTGAAAATGGTAAAGTAAAAAATATATATTTGGGAAAATTTACTACTTTAACTTAGAAATTATTATTTTTTGACAGTAATTATCAATTTAATTAAGTATTACATTTATCTAGCAAAGACAAATCCTAGGGACATTACTGTTAATTTAAAAAATAATAATACCGCGGCATTGTGTTGGCTAACAACTTCGTTTGACTGTGTTGGCAGAGCAGAATGTTTTAGCTCTCAATATGAGTGTATTCATCATAGCACTGTCTAATTGCACTGTCTTATGTTGCCTAACTCAACCTGATATTGAAGTATAAGTACAAATATAATTTGAACTTTAATGCTTTTTTTAAGATGTGATACAAAAGTTACAGTAAACAAATGACTGCNGGTGCCCACACAGGGGTAGTTTTAATTACAGTGGGGGTCTGGACTCCCCACTGGGGTGGGGGCCGTGGGGAGTCCAGACCCCCACTACTTCCATGTCCGTGTTCGTTGGTCGTCTGTGCATCAATTACTCATCTTAAGGTAGTTAAGATCATCTAAAAATGATGTTGATTCATTGCAAACGTGATAGGGTTTGAAACACTTAAAAACTGTAAAGCCCAACTGTAAGATTTAATGTTAATAAATTAATTACTTTCTGTTTACACTTGCTGAAATATTTTGATTTCATCAATTCATTCTTGGTTTAAAAATCATTGAATGTAATTTTTTAATGAAGAGAACAAACATCTTTTACAAGTGATACTAGCAAACTAGCAAAGGTTGATACTAGCAAACATTTTTAACCTTAGTAACATGTATGAGAATTTTGCTGGAACCCCAGATAGTTAATGATTTGCAAGTTTGATATAGAGAGGTTTGACTGTAAAATAAAATATAAAAATTATTTATTGACATATTTTTCTGTAAAACTTTTTTTTCATAATGTTATTGTATGATAGTTACTAATGAAAATTCACATTGTCTATAAACTCTATGAGCCAAAAAATCAATTATAGCAATGAAGAGAGAGAGAGTGTCAGTGAGAGTGTGTGTGAGACAGTGTTAGTGAGTGTGTGTCTGTGAGAAAGAGAAAGAGTGTGAGTGAGTGTGTGTGTTTTTTTATCTGTGGTACTGCTCTGTGTTATTTCAGTTCTTATAAAATATTAACTTTGGTTTATGCAGTTGCACAAATGCTAAATACCAAACATTTTTTAAATAAAAACAACTAAATATACAATTTTCTAAATTAAATTACACTACATGCAAAACTTTAAAATCTTCTCACCAACTAAAGTTACACTCAGGAAGGCAGCCAGTTGTCACGACTGCCTAATCTCTCTCTGCAGTGATGCCCACTCTCTTATACGAATTTCGCTTCCTTGTAGGTGCACGAGGTCCAGTCCTGACATTCACTTGGTCTCTCGCCTAACTTGGACCTCCACTGTAACACACTGGACTAGGGTAGTGTTGTCTGTGTTAGTTGGCAAGGCAGAAGGTGGAAGCAGTTGTAGTCCCAGGCCGTTATTTCACGCACGGCCATGCAGTGAGCGGAGATTCTTACCAGGGTCGCCACGTGGCGGCACGCACAAGGGGTATTTACACTCATAAAGAGAGTGAGACCACAGCACATTGGATACAGAGCCATCTGGCATTTATTACAAAGTAATTCAACATTCAAGTACGCGGGGCCTACATTAACTCCGAAGGAAGGAATAATGCAGAACATTGCACTAAACACTGCAGCACAAAACACTTGCATGAGACCTCACCTGGACCAGCATGGAAGATGTGCTGAGTTACATTATCAAAGGAAAAAGCCCGTAGGTGAAATATTTAGTTAAGGACCAGGCCAGCTTTGGGGCCAAAGCAAAAAGGTTTTAGGCATAAATTAAAGAGACCGAACTATGGATGAGAGAAGACCAAGTTAAAACCCCTGCAGGCCGCGTGTCCATCCAGCTTGGACTCCGACAAGAGACTAGCCATAGGAGGCTGGGACACTAGCCCGCACCGGAAGTGTCAGACTACGTGCATGTGTATGCAGTATGCAGGGCTAGACATACTGATAACAAACACGTGCACAGAAGTGCATGTCAAGATCAATACACATGAACCCTACTTGCTAATCCACAAAATGTGAACAGGAGTGCACAGAAATACACACACAAAAGACCTTACACGCTAACATTAACACTTCTGCTTGTAGCTTCGACTGTAGCCCACTTACGGTGCACTTAACATGCACGTCACACGCATCACAAGCAACACGTGGCCCTGCACTCATGACACTGGCCGAGGGACAAGGTCTAATGACAGTCGGTTGGGGTAAAAATAACATTCCCCTCTGTTCCATTTACCATGTTGTCCAGTATAACCGCTTCACCTCTGAAACACTGCACAGTACGTCTCAAATTGAGATAAACACCAGTTTGTAACAATACAATCATATCCCGGTTTCCAATTCTAAAACGATCTACCCAGTGACCACTATGTGCATTAAACTTGAATGCCACATACCTTGTTTAAAGTACAATTACTTATTTTTGAATTTATTATTGTGAGAAATGTTATTATATAAAAAATCAAAGCTTTAAATATTTATTTCATATCTACACCTTATAAGTTTTGTAAAATATGCCTCTTTAAAGAGTTAGTGTTATAGAAATCAATGTAGCCTACATGTTACACTTTAGGAGTTACAAGAGAAAACACTACAATTTAAGGGCATAAATTAAAGATAGTTAACATGTTTATTTCTTCTGTTCTGTGGGCAGAAATATAAATATGTGTATATATATGATACGAGACTTGGTCCAGTTATGTACTGAGTTTGTTTATTAGTGCAGTATGTCGTGTCAGATTAGGTGAGGGTTGCTTGTTTGTTTGCCGGCTAGCCACGTGCTGTGTCCCTGTCTTGCACCCGAGCAAGTGGGGGCTGCCTCACTATGGTGAGGGAGTTCCCTCAGAGTGCTTCCACATGTTCACTTCTCTTCTTCCCACCGCCTCACCTCGCCTCGTGCATTTTTCAGGCTCAGACTGGCCAGCCGGGACACGGGTGTCCCCACAGTAGCCGGAGTAGGCGGCTTCCTCCCGTCCATGTTGACCCTTCCTCGTGCGAGGAGCAACGCGTGGTTTTTCCTTTCAATAGGTAATGCTAGCCACGTCGCCTCTCTTACTTTCTCTTACCTAGCTCGTACTGACATGTACAAGGTTGTGTTTCGACTACAAAGCCAAGCCATCGTCAGCTACATCCACCGCTGCACTGTGGCTTATCCCCCTCCCACTGGTCTTCCTTCACTCCTGTTCTTCCCACCTCCTCCTTCCAATACACCTCAGATACCTCACCCCTGGCCGGCATGTTCCTGTTCTCTGTAAACAGTTTTACCATCTGCTCATTGCTTTCTCCCTTTCTCGCTCAGGCCGTGCACATGATTCCTGATCCTGTCCCAACCCACCAACGTACCTTGCATCAGCTTCAGGCATGCAGATCTGATATTCCTTTTCCTAGCATCTTGCTTGTGTGTTGTCCAAGTGGCTGCTCCGGGTTGTGTGACAGTGTACGAAAGGGGGG
>NQII01000319.1:0-62011 GCA_002778355.1 Clitarchus hookeri | reverse complement strand
GGGGGGGATTTGCACATTTCTTTTCCACACCCAATCCCTTGCACGTCTGTAGAATGCATTTCCCTGCTTTCCCCTCCTAACTGTGTCCTCGTTTTTGTCCCCTTTTTCCACAACACTTCCAAGTCTGTTGTTTTCATTGGTATGCAGGTTGTCTCAAAATACACACAAAAGTTGATATTTTCCTCGATTCTAACCAACTTGTTGAATGCTGAATTCGGAATACATTATGAAAATCTGTTGGCCCTTGCTTCTATTATGTGTGCATTAAGTGCAGGGGTTTTCATGTTCTCTTGGCCCATGATGTCCACTTATAATCAAATTAATGGAAGTAGTACAACGAATTTGACATGTCTTGGCGTATGAGAAGCAGGGTTGCAGATGAACACAGTTAGTGGTGTGCTGATACACTCCTAGGCCGGTATTCCAGAACGTTCACTTTGGCATTACATATGTGCTACCATGTCAGGCGATTGAAAAGCCATGACTAATCCTTAACTCGCGAAACATGGTTTTTGAACGTGTTGTTTCTATGTCCTGAGATGGTATCGGATGTGTCGCTGTTTGTTATATGCTGCCCTGTGCGAGGCTATAATCAAATCGAAGTGGCACAGAAGTGTTTATTTACAATAGCTTTTGCAAAAATGAATACCTGCGTTGTTTATTTATTACGTTATCTGTAGCGCTGGCAGTTATTACAGACTTTAAATAACTTTACATAGAGTGATAAAAACTAATTATTATTATTGTTGTCCGACGTGATATATTTATTTTGTTCTTTATTGCGTGACAACTTACGGAACATATAATATGTTCCGTGTTTATAATGTGCAAATTATAGACATAAATTTTAAATGTAGCACATTTATTTAAACAGCAGAATTCCGACTTTCTCTTTATATGTTTATACTAATAAATAAATATTCAATATTTTGCGGTTCTGCAAATTACATGAAGCCCCAATAAAATTTATATTAAGTGTGATTAGTGGTGACCATATATAACATTTGCAGGTATAATTTTTTTCTTTTTCGGAAAAGTCCCTATTCTTTATAATTACCGAAAATTTCTCAGTATTAAATATTTCCAGAAATACACATTTCAAACTCTTTGAACTGCTTATATAAGTTTTATTGTAGTAATATTTGATGTGTTTTATTGGCTGGAATTCAGCATTTGTGCAACTTGTTGAACCATGGCAAATGATCTTGTCACAAATACGCCAAGGCAAATAATCTCACAGTGTTTCAAACCTGCAGGGGAACCTTACGAAGTCGTGATATACACATATATACGTGACCTTTGTTGTAACTGCAGTTTTCACTGTCAACAAATGAAACCAAAGGCTACTCCCTGGGCCAATGCAATTTCGTATGTATGCTCATTACGTTTTGCAATTGACACGACTCTTGCTGAACTAAGCCTCCGCTGAAAGGTCCAAACATTAGAAACACATCTTTGTAATGCATTCAAACAGTTTAAAACAAAACATATACATTATTTACCACCTAATTTTGAGTTTTACGTGAAGTAGAAGATACTCCTAACAACCAGCGTCAACAATCAACACGCAATGACGGCAGTAGTGCCAACATCACGTTCAAACTTGTCTTGCCACTGAGGATTTGGTTTTACCATTGTAGCAGGCGGGCTCGCAACGTATCTTATACTATTTTCTTTTGCAATATAAGGTCTTCAAATAAAAAACACAGAAACGCAAAATGCTTTTTTAACGTGAATAGTGGCTTTTGTTGAATAAATTGTGAGAGATGTAATGATTACCAATAAAAAAGCTGTACTGTCAAATCACAATTATATTGTGCTGTTAATAATCCATTGCTAGGTATACCTAGAAGAGTTATTAAAATTAATAGAATTTATGCAACGTAATACATGTGAAAATATCAAATTTCTAGTTAATTTCAAAACATTATAAAAATTTGCAGCAACCAGCATATGAACCCGGAATGCGCAAGCCGGAGCTTCAAACGCTACAAATTATGCTAACATTCCTCACATATAGCGAGGTTGAATAAATGATACATATATATATGTTCAGCTATTATGTTTTTTGCATTATTTAATAAGATGTAAGTTTTTTAAAATATGTTGTACATACACTGAAGAGCCAAAAAAGCTGGTACACCTGCCTAATATTGTGTAGGGCCCCCGCGAGCACGCAGACGTGCCGCAAGACAACGTGGCATGGGATCAACTAATTTTTGAAGGTATGCAGGAGGCAATTCACTCCATGAATCCTGCAGGGCAGTCCACAAATCAAATCTGCGCCAATTTGAGAAAGGGTTGCACGTTTGTCACGTTTAATGATTCTCGTCAGTCGTCGTTTGTCAGGTTCTTTCACAATATTTTTCCGGCCGCAGCGATGTCGAAGATGTGATGTTTTACCAGATTCCCGATGTTCACGGTACACTCGTGAAATGGTCTTACGCCAACATCCAAATATTATCGCTACCTTGGATATGCTATGTCCCATCTCTTGTGCGCCGACAATAACACCACGTTCAAACTTACTTAAATCTTGATTACTGGCCATTGTAGCAGCCGTAACCGATCTAGCTGCTGATCGCATCGCGTTACTCTGATTAGTTCCATACCTCTGTTATTTGCATACGCACGTCTATACCCTTTTTTTGCTCTTTGGTGTATTACTCGATATTCTTGTCATAATTAGCTTTTATTTGCTAAACAACTAAATTAAGCTGGTTTTCTCATTTTTAGATAAATAATTGCATTCCGACATACAACAGTCTGGACGCGTCATATCGTTCATGGTTGTTCGTCATACTACCAGCTCCTTCAAAATGATATGCGTTCTGTGTATGCGTAGGTTTCGTTTGCGCCAAGTATAAATAATCAACATTGGAGCCCTAAGATCAAGGCTTCTGCCGTGGCTTAACTGAGACCTCGGCTGGTATTATAAAGTTCTGGAATACTGATAAGGCCTGGACATCGCTAAAGCTTCACCAAAAACCCTTATAAAAACATTCTGGGATACCGGCCCTAGTCTGTGTGTCGCTCCTGTACACAGTCGAGGCTAGTTTTGAGCTCGCTGTCTGTGGCAGCTGGGGTGATGTTTCTGACTGTAATGTGGTTTTGGGCTAACTGACAGCTGTTGTGTTATGAGCAATACAGTATGTACAGTAGAGGATGGCATGGCATATAGTGTAATAGTGTCAGTTTGTTGTGCACACACACTGAAACACTGTGCCAATAAAGGATTGTTTAAAATGTGTTAGTGCAAGTTTGGAATTCAGTAATCACAGGCACAATTGGCAGGGAATTGAGGCTGTGTTACCTGACACACTAACACAAACCTTGCATAACATGGAGAGATGTCTGCAGGTATTCTGTTACTGTAAGGGCAACCCATTCAACACTAGATATGAAATAGTTATGCTTCTCATACTATTGAGTACGTCATGTCCGTGTCAAATATAGTTAAATTATGTCCATTGTTTGAAATTTTAAAGGGGAATCTAGAAGCCAAGAGTGAACGAAACACTCCGTTCTAAATTTTAAGTTGCAGGTACCAGAAAATGTGTTTTGTATGAGGAGGATAAGTTCCACGCACAATGCTTGATTGCTTTCCTGGTTACTTGATTCACTTGTGAGCATGTTGGTTCTCCTGCATGGAGCTATATTCTGTGCTTGCGTGTGGAGTCGGCAGCTCTGCAGTGCATGATGTAAGTATTTTTCCTATTCCTACACTGATGTCAATAATATTGTTATGTCTATTGTGGCAGAAGTTTGGGAAAATGTTTCCTACCAGGCTTTGTAAAGTACTAAGACTCTGATACGCTACCAGATAACAACCGCATACTCTGCTGGCATGGAGACAAGCAAATTGTAAACAATGACACAACACTACGTCTAGTCAGTCATCATTACTAGCAACCATCTTAACATTTCTAAGTGTGACTTGTTCACCAGAAATTGCTTTCTTCTTGTCGAAGGGCAAAACGGTGCCAAAATTAATTATTGGTCAATTGCTGCTTGAAGCATGTTTATGAATGAAGGGCTGTGTGCAAGAATTTTAAAGGACAACACTCTGATGAGTATATTGATCCCAGCCTAGGAAGGAAGTGTCTAGAGATGGAAAATATCTTTGAATAAATAAATCAAGCGGTTCGTAGAAGGAGTTCATTTATTACTTCCAATCTGTCCGGTGAAGGCCACCATGAATGGTTTGGTGAGTGACCAAGTGATGGCATAGGGATACTCATAACTACACATGATAAGTATCAGACATGATTACGTAGGAAAGTACCCGAGAGATTTAATTAAAAGTTGTATTAGGTAAATACCCAGCAAACTACAGCAGGAGTTGTGTGAGTTACCTTTTCTGGCGTAGAGCCACTCACTACGAACGTCTGTTTACGACGACGACAGTTGCCTGTATCGGCAGCTATGGGGTGTTCTTTCATGCATCTCATTTACATTATCGCTGCACTAGCACTTGTTTTATAACACTGCCGGCTCTTCTAAAATCCACTTTGCTTGTTGTATTATGTTTTTTTCGGTCATTAACAATTGCATGCTATATTCATTTAGTGAATTATCAATCATAAATTATAATTGTTCCCTATCACAATTCCAACTAATACTTTTAAAATGTATCTCTTCCCCCTGTATCGTATTTTGAAAATAAATACCTAAGTAGTTAATTTCCAGCATAATGATATAGCAGCACCGAGCCCATGATAGAATTTTCTACTTATATCATGGTTACATTAGAGGTTAGAAGAGGGGGAAAATAATATGCATACTTATTAAATGTGTTCAGGTACTTTCCTTGTGCAGAAATACGTATAGGAAAATAAATATTTCTTCTCAGTAACTCCTTATTGCAATATTTCTTCTCAGTAACTCCTTATTGCAATATTTTCTCACGCTGGTTTTATGAATATAATTACCATATTATGGAAGCCATTTTCATTTGGTGGTTTTTCAAAAAGTCACATTATTGGCCTCTATTGATATTGGCGAGGTGATTGAAGGGCTGTTGTGCTGATGTATTGAGGTACGTAACTTTATTTTACTTTGAAAAAACAGTTATGTTTGTATTGTCTTTATATGAAGACAGAAAAAGATACAGAATAGGGCTCACTTACTGCTGAAATGTTACCTTCTCCATGGCAAAGTGGGCTTGAAGTGGGTAGTAACTTTCACAGAACTATGTAGCAAAGCTGATGGAAAATTTAACGGTGCATACAAATATATTTGTAGGTTGTGTTTATTATTTACAAAAACATGAACTAATGATATCAGTTACAAGGTGATGCTCTTTGTACAGCCTTATGAAACGAAGCATGTGTATTAAAATCATGTTATTACAATCTTGACTTCATTTAAAACAGATCTACTGCTGTATATTTCAGAATTGTATTTGGATGAGTTGTTACTGCTTAATTTTCAAGATCAAAATTTAGTTTTTGTATATTTAATAGTTAACAGCTGAAGTTACATCAGTGTAAGTTGAAGAGCTGGATTTTTACTAAATGAGTAGATCGATTTGACACCTTTTTTTTTAACAATGTTGTTAAAAAAAATGTCAAGCTCTACTTCTGCAGCAGAATCAGATTTACAGTATGATATTTTGATATGTGCCATGAAAAAAAGTGTCTCTCTTTCTCACACGTGTACACAACGTGTTTAGGAAACATGTGTACAAACCCGGACACGTGATTCATGACCAGAAAAGAGGAAGAATGACATATGACACCCATTCACCACAGTAACCAGAAAAATTATCGTGGTCCATCTCAAATAATAAGGGCTGTATAAACCCTGAAAGGCATATCGCATGATATATAATGCAAAGTTCATGCGTTAGATGAACACAAATCGGAATACGGATTAATTAACCAAGATATTATATAAAAGGAAGTTATGGAACGTAAATAATAGGGGCTGGCACCCTTTGATTGCAAGAAACTTTTACACAGTGAGAGTAAATTGATTGTGAATACAATCAAATGAGACAGGGCGTCATAATTAGCAAAAAAAAAAAAAAAAAGGCCCCCTTCTTGCAACTCTGTAGGACCCACCATTTCCGGGTAAATCGCAAATGAAGAGTGCAGTGGTAGCAAGACCATGGCCTGGGGGGTAGGAAACGCATCATGAACACGGTGGTAAACACATTTTGGTGGTATGATGCACAATATTATATGCTGCAGCCAGTTCACCTTTCTCCCCTCCTGAGCAGTGTAGTGTCCCGCCCCGTCTGCCCGAGTGGCCTGTTATTCGCAGCTTGTCGCTGCTTTGATTCACTAAGTACTGTAGATGGGAACATGGACGAGTGCACGAATTCTGAAATGGTCTTGGTTTATGGCGAAGTGAGACAACGGCAGGGCAGCTGTGTGTGCGTACAGCCAAAGATACCGTGCACAATGTCAGCCAAACCACACGATATTCGCACACCTTACACAGCGACTACGGGAAACAGGCATGTTTTAGCATCAATGTGGACCTGCTTGACCAAGAACCACCCACACTTGCAGTTTAAAGAGGAGGTCTTACAAAACGTAGCGGATAACGCTTTGACGAGCACTTGTGCAGTAGTGCGGAAAATTGGATGCATAGAATGGTATAGTACGGTATGTCCTCCATGAACAGCTCATGCGACAATACCATGTGTGTAGGGTACAAGCATGGGGCCAGCAGATTGTGACCCTCGGCTAGATTTTCGCCAGTGTTTCATGCAGCAGAGTGAAATTGATCCTGATTTCCCGGCGATTGTTATGTTTACAGACGAAGCCACGTTTACACAGGAAGGCTTTTGCAACAGTAGAGACGCCCACATGTGTGATGACTCCAACCCATATGTAACTGAAACGAGAGTCTACCAGCTCCACTTTGTCATCAGCATTTTGACTCGCATAGTAGGGGACAATGTAAATGGCCCATTCTTGCTGCCGGACCATGTGTCAGGATTTAAATATTATGATTTCCTGCAATTCCAATTGCTACTGTTACAGGAGGATGTTCCGCTCGCCATCAAATAACATATGTGGATGCAACACCATATTCTACCAGGAATGTGTGAGACCACCTCAACATGGCGTATTCCACTCGCTGGATAGGATAGGGTGGGCATCGTGCTTGGCCATCACGCTCCCCGGACCTTACGTCATTATACTTCTGGCTGTGGGGAATTTTTAAGGCGTGTGTGTACAAGACACCAGTTGCATCTGAAGAGGACCTTTTAGCGAGGGTCATGGCTGCCTGCGATCAAGTGCAAGACAACCAGGAGTTTTTCAATGCGTCCGCCAGTCTCTAGTATGCCGTATGAACTACTGCCTTAACATTGGCGGGGCACATTTCAAACATTTGTTGTGAGATTGGTTGTGATACACCACCTGCGTAATCTCGAATAATTGCAGTGTCTCATCTGTTGTACTGCCAGGAAGTTCCTTCAGTACCGATGATGCATTGCTACATCGCGGATTTTAAATGTGTTTACACTCATTAAAACAGTCATGCTACTGGGCCTGTTAAGTCATGATCACTACTCTCAACGAATCGCAACACCGACTGCATTGCTCATCACTGGATGCACCAAACGTGTGTTTATCATGGATACGTTCACAGCCTATACAACCAACATACTGTTTTATTCGTCTCTACCCTGTGCTGCACAATCTGCCACCTACACAGCTATNCCTGTGCTGCCGAATCTGCCACCTACACAGCTACACTTTGGTGTAGCACATTTCCTAATGCTAAACTGTTTGCTGCGTGTTGGGTCCTGGTCATACTCGGTGGGGAATCCCCACTGTATTCCTCCGCGTGCAGGAAGGGTTGCCTACTCACCAGGCCATGGTATTGCTACCACTGAACACGTAGTTTGTGATATATCCGGAAACGGTGGGTTCTAGAGAGTTGCGAGAAGGGGGCCTTATTTGCTACTGGTATCAACAATCAATTTAATCTAATGGTGTAAAATTTGCTTACATTCAATGGTAGCCAACCCCTATTATTTACATGATGGGTGTGTATACGATGTACCATGTCTTCCTTTTATCCAAGGTCTAGCTTTAATTAATCCGTATACAAAATTGTGCTTCTCTAACGCAAGTACTTTGCATAATATGCCACACAATAGGCTTGTCATTATCTGCCTTTAAGAGCGTCTCAGGCCCTTATTATTTGAGATGGACCATAGGTGTCCTCTACCATTCTTCCTCTTTTCTGGTCAAGAATCACGTGCCCGAGACTCTACACGTTTCGTAAACACGTATATCAGTGTAGGAACATATGTACCAAGTGCAAGATGCTCAAGACAGGTAGCACAGGCATTATATGTTCTTGTAAATGTACCTACGTGAAAGTTATATGAATGTAAGTAAAATCTAATGCTTACTTGTTATTCGTGAAGTTTTTTTTCTAGAATTTTAAGAAAGTCATTTTAATTCACGTTGCACAAATGTGAAAATATTTTGTTACTACTTACATCCAGCATGCACACAATTATATCGTATTTTAATGTTTTCCCAGTCAGCTGATGTATGAAAGTTGGAATCCACTGTATGAAAATTGAATTATGTAAGCTTGTGTGTGATATATGAAAGTCAGAATTGTATGAAACCAAGGAGAGGTATTGAGTACCGAGTGACAGCATGGTGAACGTTGCTGTACGGCCTGTGGGTTTTCTTACAGTCTTCCTATTCCCCCCAATAGTTTGTTCTGTTGCTGTACTCTGTTTCGCTCTGGGGTTGCTTTAGACATACAACAAGTATTTTGTGCATGCAGCGTGATGTATGTTGGAAGAGATACTGCACCAGAGGCAGACAGAGATAAGTGAAGCTAGAGGAATATGAAGTTACATCAGGAACTACAGTTGATGACAGGTACACTGTACCTTTAACCAGTTAAATAGAGTATATAGCCGGCTTGAGCTCCGAGGTAATTGGTACACACCTCAAAGCATAGTCAGTGACACACCCTCACGCACTGTTACCAGAATCTAGAAAAAGTCTACAGTCAACATAACAATGATGATGGTGACAGAGACCATGATGGTGGTGATTAGTACTAGTGATGTGGTGATAAATGATAGTGATAGTGATGATGATCATGCATATGGATATCTGCATGTTAGAAAAGAGATAACAGCCAGGAATGTCGTGACAGGCTTTCGAGGTGATGCCCATAGCTGCCAGACATCCTGAAAGGTGAAATGGAATCTATTGCATTGAAAAGGGCTTATTAACAACCACTCCTCTCCCGGGTGTTTTGTCAGAAGGCTTATCAGGTGACGGCCTATAAACAAATTTAAATTAACACCCGTAACTTAACTAGGATTCGAACCCAGATCGGTGGCGCACCGACCGACTGTGCCACTGGAGGTCAGCAAAATGGAATGAAACCCTAAGCTGGAGCAGTGGCAAAGGAATGCAAAGAGGAGGGAAAAAGAAGTACTGTGAGTAAACCCACTGGCTAGCAGAATTGTCAACCATATGTCCCACACACAGAAATTTGTGTGAGAATAGACCAGAACCTAGATCACCATTGTAGGAGGTCCAAGTGCTGGTCGACAGGTTCCTCAAGACCCTTCATTTCTTGGGGTAGGTGTTGGAACATATTTGATAGTGCCCCATGATGATTGTCGACTAGGTTCTGTATTGTGCCCACTCAAGTAGGACAGTCAAGTACCTACAAAGTATAAATTTACCTACCTACTACAGTAAGGTTCCATATCTTCCTTTGCCTTTCTAGGGCAACCTTTTACCTAGCCGTGGGGACCACGGTGGTGTAGTGGTCAGACTACTCGCCTCCCACCTAGGCGAACTAAGTTCAATTCCTGGCAGGGTAACTCCCAGATTTTTGCATGTGGGAATTGTGCCAGACGATTCCGCTGGTTACCATGTTTTCTCGGGAATCTCCTGTTTCCTCCTTCCTTGCATTCCGGTGCTGCTCCATACATCATTTCCCCCTCATCGGTTCTCAAGACCTCGATGTTAAGAGCCACCCTAATCTCTCCACTCCACTCTATTCCTGGCCGTGCTGACTCTTCCTTCTTCCACTGGACCTGGCCCAGGCTCCGCGGGGTATCCGTTGACTTGCATTGGGGACGAACTCCTTCAAAGTGAACAATTCTGTTACAACTCACCACAGAAACTGAGCGCTAATTTTGTTCTGTGGTGCACTGTTCATTTATATTTCACCAACACTTTACCACCACATAATGAGACTTCTCCTCCATGACTTTGATTCTTACCAAAGATGCCAGAACTATACAGTGGAACTGCACCATATCGAGTACAGAGTGTAACCAGCACATTCATGCACTGACATGTTCTATAATAAATACCAGTTTGCTATACTTGTTTGAATGAGTGCCATTTTGTTTTCTCTCTTGCTATAATTGTAACTTTTCCTAAGTTGAAACATGTAGAAATGTTTGCCTTTTTGGTCTGCAAATGTAAAAAATGTTGACGACTTATCCTTCGCTTGTATACACGAAAGGAAAGGAATGAGTCACATCCATTTTTTTCTCCTTCAATATTGTACCACCTATTCTCTTCCCTCCTGAACTAGGTTGGCTATTGTCCTATTGTCAGGCCGAGCTGCATTCGTGGAGACCAGAAGGGAGGATAATCAAGCAAAAGTGAGGAAGAAGTGACGGCAGAAAGAGTGAATGGATTTTACACTTGGCAGTCTGTTCAAATGCAGACTACAGCCTTCATCCTTTGATGTTGCTTTTTACATTTTTAACGAGGATAAATGAAAGCTGTGGTTCTAGGAAATAGAAGTAGGTACTTGCTTTCACACAATGAGATCATATTAAGATGTCGTATCATTTAAATGGTTTAGGCAGCTATAATGAGTGTTCATTTTCAGTCTTCATTATGTTCATTACAGATAAAGAACTGAAAAAGAATCACCGTCAACCAGGGTGGTTTTGTCTACCGCGAGGTGACTTTGTCTACCACTTGGAAAAACAGTCAAGTGTCGCTATCTCACTTATGGTAAAAAGAAACAAGCTTACGATTATGGTTTCCACTAGGTAGATTTGCTGGCTTGAAGAAAAAAATATGTTCTTCAAAGCTACGTATCAATCTAATAGATTGAATTTTGCAAAGTAATAATGGGGTTACATTGTCCCACTGGGCTTTCTAAACTATCATTCAAGCTATACCATAACTCGAGACAAATTCATCTCATGTCGAGGTGAGATTGTCTCACTTTTTTGGAAATAAGTTTTGAATCTCAAGAAGTGTTTATAGTTATGCAATAGGATGTTAAATAGTTCGTTTGAATCTCTTCAATCCAATTACAAATAATGGAAGAATAATAGTTCATAGCTGATGGTCTGTTTACACAGTTTTTATGACCAAATGAGCAAACAAATTGGGGCAAAGTCACCTAAATTGACGGTATTTATCACTAGTTATTATTTCATACCCTAATTTTGATAACCTTTACATGAATGGTCACATGTGGAAAATGTTAGTGTCAGACGTTCTACATTGTATTTCACTGTCGACTTGTGAGATTCCATGCGGCATTCAGAAAACACAGGGTGCCCATCAAGTGAATGATAACACCGCATGAGGTGGTGTTGCACAGTTAATTATTGTTATGATGGTAATTTGCAATAGCGATAATTCATCTGACCATCGTCAGTTACCGTTATAAGTATCCTGGTTTTGGTTTTCCATGGTTGTACAAAATCAGTCCAAGTAAATGCCAGTTGATATTTCACAATTTGCAGATAAGCCTACGTCATGTACCAAGGAATCTATACACCTGTAACGAGCACTACAATCTCAATATAATGTACTTCACTTCAAAATCCTTTTGACTTTAAAGTACATCTGCCAAATCCCCAGCAGTTCAGTGTAAAGTATTTTCAAGTATTATGTACAAAATTTCAAGTCCGTTTGTGTACTTGGTGTTAATGTTATATTGTTCTAATTAGTAGCAACAAGCCAGTCAGATTTTACACTTGGTTAATTATATACATTGGCAGATATGCCTATTCAAAATGCCTCTGTGATACTAAATATTTTGTGTAGTAGTGACTTCTGAACAGTGTGATTAAACAGGAAAATTCAAACATGGTTGCAATGTATTGTCTATACATTATTTACTCTCAATGAACATGTTAGGGAAAAGGCAGTTCATAAAAGAAAAACAGTTATCTGCAGATTTTTTCATAAGTTTTCGGTTTGTGATATGTGCCTTTTCCTACTGTTCCCTTCATTGGTGCAGCATTGCCACGGGTTCAAGATAAGCACAGTCCACCATCAAAACGTTTATTATATACATACTGTATTTTTTATTTTTGTTATTTATCAATTGAATATAAGAAATTTCTTCTAACACTATGCAGCTCAAGATATGAAAATATTTCATACAGTATGCTGGCATAGTGATTAATATGAAAATACAAGTAATTATGCTTCTTAAAAGTAATAGTTTGTCTGTAATGGACTTGAAATCAAGAACCACTGTATCACCTGGCAGGTGCAGTCCTTCTTTAAATGTGAGATCGCAAATAATTGGGGTAGCTTTCGTGTTAACTCAGAAAAGCTAGAGGAATTTTTTTTATTTTCTCATATATTCTGATCAAAAAAGTAATGCATATCTATGTATGAACTTAGCTATTTTTCTAGTAGAAATTTAAGTAAACTTCAGACAATTGTTCTAGCATATTAAGCCACCCCTGGCCTTCTCTGACTACAAGCATGATGAGGGGAGGTGGTTATGAATATANAACAACGTTTGTTGCTACAAACCTGATTCTGTTTTAAAAATGTCCCATTTCTGCAAACTGCCATACAGTAGAACCCCTAGTTTACACTTTCTCAGGGTCAAATCCAAATGGTATTGTTCCAGGAGAAATGTAAATGCACTGCAACAATAAAAATTGAAAATTTTTATGTAAATGAACAATACAGATACAGGTTTAATATTTTTTAATCCAAGGAAGTAGATATCTAATAAATTTTAAACACAATATTTTTTTTTTATGTGTCATATTTTCTTGTACTACGGATTTTAAAAGATTTTGGGTTTTAAGATGTTTTAACAACTTTATGTATGTTTTTCACTTATGCCAGTACAAACAGCAGTTCTATTACCATTTGTTTAATTTTATGTATCTACTGAGCACTGTAAGTCTTTGTTTGATTTTATGTCCCCACTTAAAGTTTTAGTTGAATTGGAACTAAATCGCATAATTTATTCTTGTCTCCATTTAAGATGTCGTCGTTCTGTAACCATACTACAAATCTGGTAACTATTTTTCCTAGTGTTTACTTCAGAGGTGATGCTTAATATCACGTGATGCGGCATTGTACACATGTCAGCACTATTAATGTCTCCATGTACGAGTTTTCTAAACAAGACTATAACATACAACCACACAAATAAAAAGTAAGTGTAAAATAAGTGAAGCCATAATTAAATGCAATGTAAATAGCAGGAATTTAATGCATTATAAACATAGGGAGAATGGTGGGACATGAGAAATTGGTGTATTTATAGACAAAATACTGCAAACTGTGGCGAAGGCAAAAGGTTTTGAAAGTAAATATCAGGAAGTGATTGCAAGAGTTAAATAGTCGCAAATATCGAGGTACGTGTGTTCAAATGACAAAACAGCATGTTCCCACATCTCTGGCAGGGTCAGCACCTATAAACAGAGCTCACAGGAGCTGCCACCTTGCCTGAGCAAAACACCTGCTGTTCCCGGCCTGGTCAGTCTGAAGGATGGATAGGTAATGGGGGTGGAGCAGCAGTGAAATGAAGGCAGGGAGGAAATAGAGTGTCTGAGAATACCTCCACGTTATGACAGTGTACACCACACTCCCCACACCAAAATCCCCTAGGCACCATTAGTGAGGTGCTACTGAGCCAGTTATGAGTCATGTTTATGCATAAACACAGAACAAAAAACTTGTACTTTGATAAAATGCAACTCCAAGAGTACTACCGGCATGCCCTTTACTGACACAGTGGACTCTGCAGCCGAGGCTTCGGATGACAAGGTTCCGACTTTGAGTGCCGGCAAGCTATGTACTGGTATTAAGTTTGTTGTTGTGTTTGGGAAGTGTTGTGACGGGGGGTTGTGTTAAAAACCTATAATTTAAAAAATAAACACAACTCCACAAACTGGTTTGAATACTGTATCTGACGGTGCAAAGTTGTGTCACATTTAATTGTGCTATTTTGGAAGCCCTGTTTAGTTCCATCACTCTGTCCATTATGATTCCTCCCACAGCCAGGGTACACATCAACATTGCCATAGGATAGGATTCACGAAATTGCGCACAAGTTTGTCAAGTATGAAGCGACACAGTGAATTTCTTGGAAACATTGATATGTTTCTGCAATGGCATTTCTCATTCAAATGCTGCTCACAAAACAAAAACCATTTTCAAAGGCCACCAGTTTTCAACATTACTCCCTTACAGAAATATTAAAACATGTAACTGCATTTAATAATCTGCTGCCACCATTACTTTGAGAAAGCAAGTCAGTGTGTGTAGTGATGTAGTCCTGTTGAAAGTGTTAAATGAACCGTATACTGGCAACAGTGGGCAGTAACTTGCCATTTGTTCAATGACTTCCTCGACTGCAGCATCCCGCCACACCTCCACTGTGGGTACGCTGTCGTGTGCAATAGACAGTTGGTAGCCCTGTGCAGGGAAGAGATTTAGAGAGATGTGGGTGGTGCTTTAACACCTGAGGTCTTCAGCTGTGATGGAGATGAAGTGGTTACAGATGAAGCAGCTGTAGAATTAAATTATTGAGGAAATGATNTGTGGGTGGTGCTTTAACACCTGAGGTCTTCAGCTGTGATGGAGATGAAGTGGTTACAGATGAAGCAGCTGTAGAATGAAATTATTGAGGAAATGATAGTACCAGAGAAATTCCACCAGTCAATGTGAATGGAAGCTAGTTTGCCAAAGAGGTAGTGACCGCTACACCTTTGCAGCGTGGGCAGAGGAGAGCCTGTGTGTAGTCGTGGTTGGTTGGTGCAGTGAGAGGTTGGATGTTGTGCTGTTACAGCAGGCTATGTCGAGGGAGAGAGGAGTCGAGGTTCGTCTACGGCCGGTATCGGCATCCTACGGTCAGAAACCCTGCGGCCTACCACCAGCATCCCCACCAGGAGGAGGAGGGACTATACGAGACCGCCGACCATGACCGGGGAGTCGAGCAGTGTGGCGATACGCCTGACAGCGAGAGGTGAGCACTGTTTGTTAACCACTCATCCTTTCATTCACTCATTGCTAGCAAGCACTGTTAGCACCCAGCATGCACATTCCAGACGACTGGGTTCCATTCCCACTAATATTCGATTGGTTAAAAATAACGTCAGGAAAATGCTGGAATAGTTCCTTGGTATATGCTGCGGCCAATCCCTTCCCTGCTTCTGGTAGTTCTAGCAACTAGTTTTATCTCTAGTAACCTCGCTGTTGACAAGACATTAAGCCATGCAAAGAAAAATTCTGGATTTGACAGGTTTCCCTGCAGTCATTCATGTAAACACGTCATGTTTGTTTCGGGAGGCAAACTGGTTAACGCTGAGTTTCCAGCATGACTCTGCTTATGAGTAAAACTGAGATGTTACTCAAGTTCTTCAAAGCCTACTGTAATCTTGGAGTCCCTGGCATTTCCAGCTTTCTATGCAAGATTCCAAAATGCTGGGGTGATTAAACATTCCCCAGGTTTCTTTAAGTCTCTGTTTCCTTTGTTCTCCCAGGAAGTTGTAAGGCTTGAGGACAAGGTGACCAAAGTCATAAAGATTTGATAAACCTTTCAAAAGAAAGCAAATTAGTTTAGACATATCTGTCTAATTATGTACACAAGTTACATTTAAATTATGCCCATGTACTTTAAATACTATTATTTTCATCTGCTTAACTTAATAGTTGTTTGAAGGAACACAGATCTATTTCTGTATAATAAAATATTTTCCCCTGCAAATGTATACGTAACTCCCTCAAGGTTAAGACAAAATTTTTAGGTGCTGTCATTTCTGTTAATCAGCCTACCAGGCAAGTAAAATCTGCCAAAACCTGTCCAGCAGGTGATTGGCTGTCACAACTTCTGCTCAAGAGGAACAACACCGAAGGCACAACCTGACTTTTCCAGTCGAATGCCTGCAACCATACTTCTTCCAATGAATCAGACATGTAAGAGAGAAAAAGTCAAAAAGATTGCCTAAATCTATCAAACATATTTTCAAGCTAAAATTTATTCATTAATATTGATGGTGGAACATTTCATCAGAAATGTAGTACAGACTAGTTCTCATGACTTTTGTATCACTGATCACTTCTACTGATGTGACGTTACAGTTTACTTAAGTCTTACTATAAAACAATAAATTAAAATCTTTACTTTGCCTCCCTCTCATCAATACTGCTTTGGAATACTTCTGTTTACTTAATTACTTTACCTGTGGTTGCATTTATGATCTGATTGTTTAAGAGTTGAGTCAAGGTTCAGGTTCTTGAAGGCCTCTGAGGTATGTAGCACTCGGGCGAGTGAAGAGAGATGTGGATGGAGAGTGACGGAGAGGAAAGGAGAGATTTGGGCGGCTCTTAACATTGAGGTCTTGAGCTGATGAGGGTGAAGTGAAGTAAGTACGGAGAAGCGCAAGAATGCAAGGGTGGGTTAAACCGGTGATCCCAGAGAAAACTCGCCTTCCAGCGACATCATCCGGCACGATGCCCACGCGCAAAAATCTGGGAGTGACCCCAACAGAAATCGAACCCGGTTCGCTTAGGTGGGAGGCAAGTAGTCTAACCACTGTGGCCCCTCCAGAGTGATGAAGTTTAAGGGCATGTAAAATGGGAGCACATTGAAGAAATGTGTCAGTCAACTGCGCTGTTGCCACATGGTGAGAATCTGGAGCGAACCATAGAGGATTAAGTGTGGATTGCTGTGACAAAAGTTGGTGACTAGTTACGCAACAGACACAGCCCCTTTAAAACAAAAGAGATAATTATCACATAAAACCTATAGTACGTTTTTGTTTCGAAGTATGGATAAGCATTTGACAACCTCGAGCATTTGTGCAATGATGTTTTAAAATGTTAGTATGGTTTACCGCACTTAAGTGAGTAAGGAACATGTAGCAGAACTGCTGGTGTATACTAACCAACCTTTTTCATTGCCACATCAAGTTTCTCTTTTTCGTAACGTTCAGTGATATTAAAAGTCAACACACAAACACGAAATTATTTTGTGAATAGCAATAAAACTCTGTTAAGGACAAAATGACTATTTATACATGCTTAGAACCTAAATTTTAGTTCAAACACTAGATTAAAATAAATTCAATCAATAATACTATATGTTTTTGTTAAACATGTGATTCAAACATTTTGTACATAAAATGTATAAATGTTGTGCAATAAAAATAATAACAATTTTGATCTNTTAAACATGTGATTCAAACATTTTGTACATAAAATGTATAAATGTTGTGCAATAAAAATAATAACAATTTTGATCTCTAGTGATTTTTATAATGTAGTAGGATATGAGAAAAAAGAAAATATATATTTTAATTGTTTGCATACAGTTTGAGTGAAAAAGAGCAATTTAATATCAGATACAATGAAGATGTGGCTCAAATGATATGCCAAAAGAGACTATAAAAATTTTAAAAACTAAATTAAAAACAAATTTTNACAATGAAGATGTGGCTCAAATGATATGCCAAAAGAGACTATAAAAATTTTAAAAACTAAATTAAAAACAAATTTTTTTATATTATGGCATATTTATTACGTTGTCATATTCAGAATATTCTAGTACGATAGTGTATGGAGGAAAATACGCCCTGCCTGAAAACTTATATATCTTATTCAGGGAAAGAAAAGAAAACAAAAACATGTGATTTTTTTACCTGTGTTCCTTTGGTTCATATAAAATGCCTACTCTTGTTATTTTAGTTTTATAAATGTTGTTTATAAATATATTTACCATGAAGATGTGTGTGCATACATAAAACTGAACTTTGCAGACCACTAAAAAATACTGCTACACTTAATTCTTAAATGTTCTTAATTCAGAGATAAAAATAACTAGCAAAACAGCTATAAATGTATTCACGGTAACTTCAAGATTTAGACTTTGGGACGATTTATAGATGAAAGTCCCTCGGCTAATACTATCCTTCCGCAGTATGTAAACAAAACATTGTGATGTGACACCTGTCAAACGTTTTGTAAACAGTGACATGTGGGAACTGTCAAATATTTTATTAACAGTGTCCATGTGGGAACTACCAAAATTTATTTTTGAAGAGAAACAATGCCATGTAATCTCAACTGTCATATACTTTAATAAAATTCTCTAAATGTCTAAAAAATGCTAATCAATTTAGCGAAATGTTGTAATACATACAAAAAGGTAGATTGAAGTATATATCGGAACTGTTAATTATATAATTTAATTAAAGTTTACTTATTGTATTAAGATTTATTTACATATTTGCTGTAAGGAAAAAGTTAAATTTTACATAATAAACTTTTGGAAGTAGCACTCAGGTTAAAGATTTCACTGTGATAAATGGTACCGTATTTTATCGCATATAAGTGGCACATTTTATTAAAAAAAAAATTTATTGAAAACTTGGGGTGCGACTTATAAGTGAGAAAAATTCCTCCAGCCCCGCACTAACGTTTCATTTACTACGAATTCACGGCCCGCGGCTCGATTTCCAAACTCTTCAGCGAACAAAATCACTTTCATTTTGAAACCTGCGGTGTAGGTACATCTCTGTTCCATCAAGAACTGTCGCGCTTCTTCACTGCAACATAAAAACAACACTATGCGGCGGAAAGACGAGTCACGGCTAACATTTGGCACTGAAGAACCAACGCTAATGTGCTGCCATCTCTTGGTCTCCACAAAAAGCTTTCGAAAATAATCGATTATCAGTTGGCGGCGACCAAAATTCGATTCCTTTGCATTCTTTGCGAAGGGAATAACGTAACGGAAATATTGAAATGCCTTTCTATATTTTGCACTTTTATTTGATAAACTGCAGAAATATCAACGCTAATACTAAAATTACATCTTAACCTAGAATTATCTTGTAAGTAGAAAGAATGTGTTACGTTAGTTTTATAACCACAATTCAGCGTCTCCAATATGGCGTGGTTATACTTCTGAAAAAAACGTGCCCAAACGAACAAGATGGAGTGTACGAGTCCGCTGGACAACAACTGAAATTTATTTAATTTCAATTAATAACGGTGAAATCTTTACCCATGAGTGCTACGTAAAAATGTAAATATATAGTTTAGCAATATTAACTTTACAATTACGGCATTAAATTTATACATATTAATATTTAACCTACGAACTATTTCTTTTCAGCTATAACCAACATGTCCCTTCAAAATCCGTTGTTAATTCTTACGGACTTTTAACAAATTATTAAAATTTATTGAAAAAATATACTTAAAACTTAAAACAACCAATTTATATAGTGCTTCAGTGCTAAAAGCAAGACAAAACCTTTTTCCATATACCATTTTTTTATAACCAATTGAACATGTAACTCCTAGGGTGATTTTTCAAAGGTTCTTTTCAAAAGTATCGAAGATACCGTGAATGGATTTATATTAGTCTTTCCATCCTTCCTTCCTGCATTCATTGACACCTTCTCATGGTCTCTCCAAGATGGTGCATGCATGACGACTCAATGCATGATTACACTATTAAAAGTCACATTGTCATCCTCTTCTTCCTGCATTCAGTGACACCTACTCATAGTCTTTCCAAGGTAGTGCATGCATGGTTACTAAATGCATGATAACATTATTAATAGTCACTTTGTCATCATATTTTTACTGCATTCAGTGACACCTACTCATGGATTATCCAATATTGTGCATGCTAGATGACTCAATGCATGATGACACTATTAATAGTCACTATGTCATCATCTTCTTCCTGCATCCAGTGACACCTACTCATGATCTTTCCAAGAGAGTGCATGCAAGATTACCCAATGCATGTTGGCACTTTAGATACAGTCACTTTATCATAATCTTCGTCCCTCATTCAGTGACACCTACTCGTGGATTATCCAATATTGTGCATGCACGATGACTCAATGCATGATGACACTATTAAGAGTCACTTTGTCATCATCTTCTTCCTGCATCCAGTGACACCTACTCATGATCTTTCCAAGAGAGTGCATGCAAGATTACCCAATGCATGTTGGCACTTTAGATACAGTCACTTTATCATAATCTTCGTCCCTTATTCAGTGACACCTACTCGTGGATTATCCAATATTGTGCATGCACGATGACTCAATGCATGATGACACTATTAAGAGTCACTTTTTCATAACATTCATCGTGCATTCAGTGACAATTACTCATGGTATCTCCAAGATAGTGCATGCAGGATGACTCATTGCATGAAGACACTACATATGTTATCACTTTGTATTCAGTAACATTCTTGCATTCAGTGACACCTGATCGTTATCTCTTCAAGATGGATGCACAGTGACTACAAATGAAGGGAAATATTAATTTTTATGCAGTTGTGGGCATTTTCTTTGTTCCGTTTTGTTCGTNTTCAAGATGGATGCACAGTGACTACAAATGAAGGGAAATATTAATTTTTATGCAGTTGTGGGCATTTTCTTTGTTCCGTTTTGTTCGTTTTTGTAGGTTTTATGGAGTAGTGACATTGAACCATATAATTCGTTATGAGGAAATAACTTTTTTTATTGCAACCAGAGCATCTTCACCACACTAGAAGAAGCTGTATTATAGTACTAACAAAACCTAGCTTATGATGATTTTTGATCAAGTACTGGTAGTGTTGTATTTATCTCCAAAGGTAATTTCTGTATTCATCTAAGTTTGGTACAACTTGCAGGGGTACTATTACCATACGAACCCATAACTATGGTATGTTATTAGCAGCACAATTTTTCCACATGAATAGTGTCATAATATAATGAGTTTACTGTTTTAGCTTTTGACGTCTGTTATATATAGACAGATCACAGTAAAAACCACATGAATGGTTGTGAATTTATAAAAAATGTGCACACTGTACTTTTCTTTCAAATATGTTTCTCAGAAGTATCCATGGATATATTTTGCATGACTGGCCATAGTTCTTGTTTCANTTTATCATAATCTTCGTCCCTCATTCAGTGACACCTACTCGTGATCTCTCCAAGATGGTGCATGCACGATGACTCAATGCATGATGACACTATTAAGAGTCACTTTTTCATAATATTCGTCATGCATTCAGTGACAATTACTCATGGTATCTCCAAGATAGTGCATGCAGGATGACTCATTGCATGAAGACACTACATATGTTATCACTTTGTATTCAGTAACATTCTTGCATTCAGTGACACCTGATCGTTATCTCTCCAAGATGGATGCACAGTGACTACAAATGAAGGGAAATATAAATTTTTATGCAGTTGTGGTCATTTTCTTTGTTCCTTTTTGTTCGTTTTTGTAGGTTTTATGGAGTAGTGACATTGAACCATATAATTCGTTATGAGGAAATAACTTTTTTTATTGCAACCAGAGCATCTTCACCACACTAGAAGAAGCTGTATTGAAGTATTAACAAAACCTAGCTTATGATGATTTTTGATCAAGTACTGGTAGTGTTGTATTTAACTCCAAAGGTAATTTCTGTATTCATCTAAGTTTGGTAAAAATTGCAGGGGTACTATTACCATACAAACCCATAACTATGGTATGTTATTAGCAGCACAATTTTTCCACATGAATAGTGTCATAATATAATGAGTTTACTGTTTTAGCTTTTGACGTCTGTTATATATAGACAGATCACAGTAAAAACCACATGAATGGTTGTGAATTTATAAAAAATGTGCACACTGTACTTTTCAGGATTGTAGGTTGATACTGCAAAGCGTTCTAAATAGCNACGTCTGTTATATATAGACAGATCACAGTAAAAACCACATGAATGGTTGTGAATTTATAAAAAATGTGCACACTGTACTTTTCTTTCAAATATGTTTCTCAGAAGTATCCATGGATATATTTTGCATGACTGGCCATAGTTCTTGTTTCATGCATATTGCATTTCAGTACAATTCATTGAAACGTTAACCTCAGGACACTGGTAATCTCAAATGCAACACAACAAATGGTTAGACAACGTACAGGATTGTTCAGTTAAGTTGTTCACCCTAAATATCTTCTGAACCACTGAGAGTATCGAAATTTAGACTTTTAATTCATAAATGGCACTACAAGGCTCATAAGACACTGTTTATGTCTGTTCCGAGATGTAATTAATTACTATGATAACAATTTCAACTTTGGTTTTCTTAATGATAATAAACTCATTTCTCCCAATAGTATAACATGTTATTAAGTGGTGAGNACAATTTCAACTTTGGTTTTCTTAATGATAATAAACTCATTTCTCCCAATAGTATAACATGTTATTAAGTGATGTAATTATTTAGAAAATCCAATAGGCACTTTTTGAGATATAAGGGGGTTTAAATATGTGTATGCATTTGACTGTAGCTGTGGGGCAGGCAGGGTAAGTTCAATCATATGCTGGGGTGGCCAGCGGAAAGTTCTCATACATGCGCTCGTGATACAGTAACACAGGTATCAAAAGCATGTGAGTGGATGTTGGTTGGTGTTGTTGATTTTACATACAAATCAAATGTGTGTTTAATTTTATGTTCATAGCTTGAGTACAGTTAATTCGCCGAGCAATAATGTCCGTTTTATAGTCCAAGCCAATGCAACAAAAGCGTTGACACTTTGCAGTACGTCGTATTTTGCAATATTCAGAACATGTTTACGGCTTTGTTTTTTCTGCTCAGTGTGTGCAGCGAGGTACATGTAGGAACGAAGAGTTCCTACACGTAACTTGGACATCTCCCAGTGGATGACACAACCTACCCCGCCACAGCTGCAGTCAAATGGATACATCTATTAAAACCCCCTTATATTTCAAGAAGTGATTACCGGATTCTCTAAATAATTACATGACTTAACTCGCCACTTAATAACATGCTATACTATTAGGAGAAATTTATATATTCCAATTTAATAAACAAAAGTTAATTTCATTCCCTCTGTAATTAATGACATCTCGGAACATTCATACAACATATATGAGCCCCGCAGTACCATTTACGAGTTGGAAATCAAGAGACTGAACATCTTAGCTGAATACCCCAATATACTAAACTAGATATGAATGCTAATGTTGCATTTTTAAATTATTGGTTTGTTTATTCACAATTACAAAATGCATCTTTTAAAAGCACATTTTAGGAAATAATGTGTATATTGCTTATGTAGATACATAATAACACAGGGTATTTGAAGTACAGGATTACTAAAATTAACCAAAATAAACTGTTCAATGATTATGAAAATTGTTTTTTCATGTAAATTCATAGATTATAGAGGATGTATTGATTTGTAGCTAGAAAATGTGCTTGTAGCATTTCTTGGCATCTACTTTGTTAAAACTGTTTTCCATCATCTCTAACAATGACTCTATGCATGATGACAGTATGTCGCAGTCACTTCTTTATTATCTTCTTGCGTGCAGGTACACCTACTCATGGTCACTCTGAGACATTGCACGCACTATGACTATGCATGTCGATACTGCAGATACAGCCACTTTGAAGTTAACTTCTTCCTGCATCCAGTGGCATCTAATTGTGATNCTATGCATGTCGATACTGCAGATACAGCCACTTTGAAGTTAACTTCTTCCTGCATCCAGTGGCATCTAATTGTGATCTCTCCAACACGATGACTATATGCATGAAGGCACTACAGATACAATCACTTTGCATTTATCTTCTAACCAAATTCCGTATTTCTTCACAGTCAGGTTTGTAAATCACTACTGCTGTGGACACACACACAAGTAAAGTGATNTAACCAAATTCCGTATTTCTTCACAGTCAGGTTTGTAAATCACTACTGCTGTGGACACACACACAAGTAAAGTGATGCTATGAAATATTTGTAAACCATAATAGATGTGCTGTACCATAACTATGTTTCTATCTCTACTGTCCTTTAGACAGATAGAAACAAATTCGTGTTGCCATTAACCTATTCAGTCCTAGTGCATATGATCATTTATTCTTCACATGCGAATGCCGCCGTTTTTCATCACTGCCGAAGTTTCTAGCGGGGGGTAGTACAGGCCCTTAACCACCCATAACGGGGTCTCATCTAGCCTGCAGGGAGATTAGGAAGGAGCAAGTTTGGCTCCCTCCCAACTCCCTGCACCNCCCATAACGGGGTCTCATCTAGCCTGCAGGGAGATTAGGAAGGAGCAAGTTTGGCTCCCTCCCAACTCCCTGCACCATCCCCATTTTGTAGTTGTGGAAGTTGCCCCCCGCAGCTAACATTTAGGAACTAGGTGAGTTTCCCCAGCAAGCCCGGTACCCAAAAATGTTCCCCTTCCCCTCCCCTTCGACTGCCTGCACACGAAAAGAAGAGCGAGGCAGCTCTGCCTGGTAAATGACTCTACTTAACAATAAAATTTTGAAAAGCAGGTTAAATAAATAACCTGGACGAGGAAATAATTCCCCGACCAAGTGTTAGAAATTAAAAATGAATCTAGTGCCAAATATTAGTAGTTGTAATACCGTGAATCTAATAAACACAAGGTCTGGTTAAATGTGCTTCTGCATGAAATGCTGGTGAGTTTGAAAATTATGGCCATGACTAAAAATTGTAGTTAATAATTAAAGAGGAAGTGCTATGAATAAGCAATAACAAGTTATTTAATAAAAACGTCGGCGCGATTTGAATGCTGAGTTCACTGGAGACGCATGGCATGTCAACAGTGACGGGAGCACGATGTGTGCGCAGTGAGAGCTGCAGGGCAAGTGACGCGTGCCAATTTTTTTTCACCCTAATACTATGTGTTAAGTGTCATCCGGAGGTAGGGAGTGGACTTAAGGGCGTCTCAGGGCTAGGCCCCATACGCCTACAGCAGAGGGAATTAATGCAAAAAGAGGTGTGCATCGCGGCAAAGAGGGATAAAGAAGGCATTGCCGCGATTGTGGCCATGAACTACATCCCTAAGTGTACCTATAGCTGAGGCTATAGCTAAGAAGGAGGAGGGGAAAAACCGGCATTGTCACCGTAAAAACCCTCCCGACAGTAAAGTAGTTCAAAACTTATTCATGCATTAAAAACGTTAAAGGAGGTAGCAGGTGTGGATTTCATGCTTTTTATTGAGCAGTTGAAAAACTAGTCTGAAATGTGTGTGTATTGAGGCGCATTTCCCAGGATTCTTAAGAATTTATTTTGCACTGTTTGTAATGATTTAATGAATACCTTGGCTGCAGTTCACCAAATTTCGGTACCATACATAAGGGCTGAACAGACTTGGGAGGTGTATAGTAGTAGTTTAAGCCGCAGGGGGAGTCTAGGTGATTTTAAGAGAGGGTACAGTTGCGGGAGTTTAGCCATTGCAAGTTTGCGAGTTTGATTTATTTGGGCATGCCATCTTAGTTTTTCGTCTATTATTAAGCCAAGGTATTTTGCTTGTGTGGAAAAGGGAATCACTTAGTTACTGTATTTTAGTGGTTTTAAGTTATTGGATTTTCTGCTCCGTGTTATTAGTAGAGCCTGGGATTTTTCCGCATTAATTTTAACTTTCCATCTATGGCAATAATCTCTCAACTCGTCTAACTGCAATTGGGTGTATTTATTAACATAATCTATTGATTCATCGTGGGAAAAGATAACAGTATCCTCGGCATACATTTGGACTTAAGCGTGATTATTCGGAATGTCGACTGTGTAAATATTATAAAGAAAGAAAGAGAGCCAGGAACCCTGTGGAACCCCAGCTCGTAGAATGCGCGTTTTGGATGCGGCATTATGTATTGAGACGTAACATTTTCTATTATTGAAGTAACTTTTAATTAGGTGGATGTAGCAGTACGGGTATTTAAAGCTAATAAGAGGGTTATTCGAAAAGTAAGTTTCGATTTCTTATAAAACATAAACCATCACAGATTTTTTCAAAAAGACATTTTTTATTTGATTCCTTGCAGGTTTCTCCATTTTTCTACATAGTTTCCATATTTGTTTAAACATTTGTCATAACGTTCTACAAGCTATTGTATGCCTAAGTTGTAGACGTCTGCTGCATGTGAGGATAACCAGTCTGTAACTGCTTNTGCGGCATTATGTATTGAGACGTAACATTTTCTATTATTGAAGTAACTTTTAATTAGGTGGATGTAGCAGTACGGGTATTTAAAGCTAATAAGAGGGTTATTCGAAAAGTAAGTTTCGATTTCTTATAAAACATAAACCATCACAGATTTTTTCAAAAAGACATTTTTTATTTGATTCCTTACATGTTTCTCCATTTTCCTACATAGTTTCCATATTTGTCATAACGTTCTACCAGCTTATGTATGCCTAAGTCATAGACGTCTGCCGCCTGTGAGGATAACCAGTCTGTAACTGCTGCTTTCACCTCGTCAACTGTGGTGAAGCGTTTGCCTACCTAAAGGTGTTTGCCTTTAGGTAGCGGAACAAGTGAAAATCGCTCGGTGCCAAGTCTGGACTGTACGGTGGGTGGTCAATCTGTTCCCATCCCAAAGATCTAATCTGATTTTGGGTGTGAATGGCAGAATGGGGTCTGGCACCNAAACATAAACAATGACAAATTTTTTTCAAAAGACGTTTTTTATTTAATTCCTTACAAGTTTCTCTATTTGTCTACATAGTTTCCATATTTGTCATAACGTTCTACCAGCTTATGTATGCCTAAGTCATAGACGTCTGCCGCCTGTGAGGATAACCAGTCTGTAACTGCTGCTTTCACCTCGTCAACTGTGGTGAAGCGTTTGCCTACCTAAAGGTGTTTGCCTTTAGGTAGCGGAACAAGTGAAAATCGCTCGGTGCCAAGTCTGGACTGTACGGTGGGTGGTCAATCTGTTCCCATCCAAAAGATCTAATCTGATTTTGGGTGTGAATGGCAGAATGGGGTCTGGCATTGTCATGCAGCAACAAAACTCCACGCGTCAGAAGACCACGTCGCTTATTTTGTATTGCACGTCGAAGTTTAGTCAGGGTAGCACAGTAAGCGGCTGCATTGATTGTTGTCCCTTGCTGCATAATCTCGACTAACAAGACTCCGTGTCTATCCCAAAACACGGTTGCCATAACCTTGCATGTTGAGATTGCCCGCTTGGCCTTGACTTTGACTGATGATGTCGGGTGACGCCATTCCATTGACTGATGTTTAGACTCTGGGGTCATGTCAGAAACCCACGTCTCATCCTCTGTGACAATATTCTATAAAAATTGATTACCTTCCTTATGATATCGGTCCAAAAAATCAAGAGCACAAGCCATTCTTTTCATTTGGTGTTCTTCAGTAAGCAGCCTGGGAACCAAACGTGCGCACAATTTGTGAAATTGCAAATTTTCAGAGACAATTTTGTGCAAAGTTGTTCAACCCACATTCGGAAATTCCAATGCTAAAGTTGAAATTGTGAATCGCCGGTCTTCATGCATCTTTTCGTCCACGGCTTTGACCAAATCTTCTGTGATCACTGATGGTCGGCCTGATCGCGGTTCATCATGGACATTTTCCCGCCCGTCCTTCAAAGNCTGACCGTATTTCACATTCAGCGGGCTGATAAATTGTTTTAAACATTTTGAACTGACACTGTAAACAGCACACTGCAACAATACCAATGCAAATGTCGTCGTTTGACGAACAAGGCATGCCGGGAGTCGGTGCGCATGCGCGTTACTATGGTCGCGCGACATTCGATTAGCTACGGCGATTCGGACCTTACTTTCTAAATAGCCCTCGTAAGTTTCTGTATTAGGCCGGGGTTCCAAACTTTATTGAAGACATTTGCTACATCCAGAAAGACAGCGATTGTGTATTTATTAGCATCGTTAGCTGATACCGCATCTGTAATAAGTTTGGTTAGTGCGTGAGTGGTGGAGTGGGCTGCCCTGAAACCAAACTGCGTGTTGGGAATTATTTTCTTTAGCTGAGCATGGGTGTTTAATCTTACTAGAAGTAGTTTTTCAAATATTTTACTTAGAGAGCTGAGAAGCGATGTCGGGCGGCGGTTTTGAGATAGCACGGGATCTTTACCGGGTTTGAGGATTGTAATTATTTTCGCCCGTTTCCAATTTAAAGGAAATATTTAAGTTTTAAAATTGCGTTAAATATCCTAATATGAGACAGAGCGCCTGGAATGGTCGGTTTTTTAGTGTTTGATACATAATATTATCATCTCCGGAGGCCTTTTTAGGTTTAACTGACTTCATTTCAAGCATAAATTCTTGGAAGGTAATAAATATATTGTGGCTTTCTNGGAGGCCTTTTTAGGTTTAACTGACTTCATTTCAAGCATAAATTCTTGGAAGGTAATAAATATATTGTGGCTTTCTTTATGCTTTAATATTAAGATAATTTGTTGTGTTTGTAAGTACGTCCCTTGTGAAGTCAGGGTCTCCGATATCATTATTGGGAGTGAACTTATCTGCTAGTAAGTCGGCTATTGCTTCGGATTTATCTGTTGGGTTATATTTTAATCCTGTGGGCGTTAAAATGGTATNGGAGGCCTTTTTAGGTTTAACTGACTTCATTTCAAGCATAAATTCTTGGAAGGTAATAAATATATTGTGGCTTTCTGTATGCTTTAATATTAAGATAATTTGTTGTGTTTGTAAGTACGTCCCTTGTGAAGTCAGGGTCTCCGATATCATTATTGGGAGTGAACTGAGCTGCTAGTAAGTCGGCTATTGCTTCGGATTTATCTGTTGGGTTATATTTTAATCCTGTGGGCGTTAAAATGGTATNTCTGCTAGTAAGTCGGCTATTGCTTCGGATTTATCTGTTGGGTTATATTTTAATCCTGTGGGCGTTAAAATGGTATTAGAGGCTAAATTACATATTTTCCCTCTGAGTATTTTTGAAATTCGCCAGAAACTATGTATATTGTCAGAATGTTCAGTAACAAAAGTCTCCCATTTTGTGATTCTAAGTTTGCCTTGCTTGTTTTTAAGTTCTTTTTTAAGTTTGTTACACTTTAATTTTAAGAGATCAGTTCTGTGTTTTTGGTACAAATGTCTGGCGTGTCTTTTTTCTGCAAGTAAGATATCTATTTCCGGAAAGTTTTGCTTCAAAAATTCGCGTCTATTTAGGAATGATGTATTTTTCTTTAATTGGATTCTTATAGTATTTTGAAGCAGATCTAAGGCTGAGTCTATAAATTCTAAATCTACTTTAAAGTTGTCCGAGTTTGTCAAAGGATATTTACTCAGTACTGTTTCTGGGTGTTTTACTAAATCACTACTAATCTTGCAAAAACTGGTAAGTGGTCGGAGTCTAACTCTCTAACTCTTCCAAATGCCGCAATTCCAATATTGGATTAGAAATGTTGGTCAGCAAAATATCTAAAATGTCTGGTTTAAATCTAATTTGAGTCGGAAAATGTGTGGGGTGTCTGGGGCGCTGATTAAATAATTATTGTTTTGCGAGTGCGTAAGTAGCACTCTGCCCTTCCTGTTAGCTACTATGCTGTTCCAGTCTGTATGATTGGAGTTTTGATCGCCTGCAATAATATATTGGTGATTATTTTATCTGGATCGGATGTTAACAGTTCTTTTGTAGGGGAGAGATATGCTGAAATGACAGTTAAATGTCCGTGATTTGTATTAATATTTATAGAAGTAGATTCTATATTCTCGCAGTTAGGAAGTTTATTTTGTACTAAANATGTCCGTGATTTGTATTAATATTTATAGAAGTAGATTCTATATTCTCGCAGTTAGGAAGTTTATTTTGTACTAAACTTAACGTACCTCTTCCCTTGTTTGTGCAGTCTGAACGATAAGTTATGTAATTTTTTACTGAAAAACGTTTTTAGAGGTTTAAAGGGTTTATTGTTTTAAGGCAATTTCGATGCCATACGTCACCAGTAGTCTTTCTAATTCGTAGAGCTGAGTGAACACTCCGATATTGTTCCAGTATAGGAGAGAGAGAGTACCAGGATCTTGTTAATAGAGGGAGGTACGGGGTTATCCATCTTGGGTGCGTCCTGGAACGAGATCAGGGCTTCCAGCAGGAACATTTGTTTTGCTTTAGGGTTTGGTGTGCTGTTTGCTACCAACATCTATGGCCGGAAGTGCTCCATAACGGATCTGAAATTCGCCTCCCCCAAGAATCGAAGGAGATCCNAGCAGGAACATTTGTTTTGCTTTAGGGTTTGGTGTGCTGTTTGCTACCAACATCTATGGCCGGAAGTGCTCCATAACGGATCTGAAATTCGCCTCCCCCAAGAATCGAAGGAGATCCGTCAGATCCTGCAGAGATGATCCCATTCCACTCATTGAAAGGGAGGTTTGTGGTTGTGGAAGAGGGAGTGGTTGGGNATTCGTGTTTGCGCCTTGTTTGTTTGTCTTCGTTCGGCTGCTGCCTGGCGCCTCTGAATGATTTTTAATATCTTAGGGCATTCTTTAGAGGATGCAAGGTGGATTCCTCCACAATTACAGCAGATTGGGTTTGTTTGCTTCGCCGTCGGGCAGTCATCAAGGTGGTGGAGGCCGGTGCAGTGAGGGCAGACTGGGTGCAGTGAACAGAAATACTTGGTGTGGTCCAAGGCACAACATTTACGGCACTGTGCAACGTCTGACAGCCGGTTTATGTAAGGCGGCCGGTGGACGATGGTCATGTTAAGCCGGTTTACAGAGAGAAGTGGTGGTGTGGTATCATTCTTTGCGGCTGTCACGCAGAAGAGATTAATTTTTTCGGTGTAGAAGCTGCTTGGATTTGTGGAGTCGGGTTTGCGGTTCTGAAATTAGTATAGATCTGATACCGAGTATCCGTGCGTTTCCAGATCTTGTTTTATTTCTGCGACTGGGGTATCACCCGGCAAATGTAAGAGCACTTTCTGGGGCGACTCCATCGTAGTACTGTAAGTGAAGTAGGGTTTTGAAAATGTCAGCAAGGACTTGGCCGTACTGTATTTCTGCTCGTCGGCTGCCACAATGTGCAGGCCGTTGCGAGCGAGAGAAAGAGCGAAACCATGGTAATTTATGGCATGGACTCACCTAGCAAGTTCATTGTAATGCTTGGTTTCTCGTGCAACCAATCGGTACGTCGGCTTCCTTGTGGAAATGCGGGGCTGGAAGTTGGTGTTCTGCGTGCCTAAAGGGCCAGACGGAGTACAGGTTTGAAACCGGAACTTACGGGACAGCAGTTGCCTGCTGTGCTCCGCGAGAGTGTTTCTGATTGGTCTCCACCAGGCTTTTCCTTTTAGTCTGGGCGTTCAGCTCAGCTTGGCGTTTTCTCAGTTGGCGCCTTGCCTGTTGTTGTATCCAATCCTGGGACTCGGTTTGCGCTCGGGCGGCCGAATCAGTGTCCATTTCGGGGTGTTGAGACTCACTGTCTGACAGGGCAGATGTTGATGGGAACCGGTTCATTGAAAAATGTTCCTGGTGGATTTTAGCTTTGTCATTAGAGAAGCTGACTAGGGCTGCGCCGGCTTGTGTATTCATGTTTGTCGAGTTGGCAGCTAAGTGGTTATCACGCTGCAGCTGGAACCCATCTCCCGTTATACAGGACGCATTCCCCGCCAGGATCTGGATGGGGACGGCGGAACCATAGCGCGGAGTCTTCAAATCAATTTCCTTTTTTTTAATTTCAACAATTTTATCTTACAAGAAAGTGTAAATTAAATAAAAGTTTTAATATGTAGGCGTGTTACTAGAGCGCTGTGAGGATTCTTGCCGCTGACCCCACTGGGCTAGGCTCAAGATGACCTACTAGGTAGTACCTAACAGGCCGAAAAGAAATCCACGTGTCCAGCAGCTAGTCAAGGGAACGACGCGAAGCACATTCAACGACGATGTCCGGAGCTCGAATGTTGTGGTGTTGTGCGAATTGACAGTGGCACGTACGAAGGTGGACTGTGGCATGCAATGTACATGGCAAGGTTGTGTGCCCAACGCTGCCATTATCTTCCCTGTGGGTAACTGAGTTATAAGTCTTGCTTTGACTCGTCAATATTAGTTGTTCGTGTTTTCTCCATCACCAAACGCACAGCTTGTTGGTAGAGGTCTGTGAATTTCGGTAATTAGATCAGTGGCAAGTCAGACTTCAAGAAGGTATACTCGTGTGTTCGTTTTATGATAGGACCACAATTGTCTGGAATTGCCCTGGACTTCTCCTTAGTCCGTAATAACAGCAAGAAATATCGTGACTGTATAATGTGCAATCAAGTTTATTAAAAAGAAATAGGCTCACCTACGCAGCAGTTAATTAATACACAGTTCTGGCCCGAGCATGACAAGTCTTCAGCTGCTTCTGAAAGAATTAGCATACAGTGTGATCCTGTACCTAGTAGAGTTCATAAAAGTGAGAAAAACTGACTTAATTACATACTCGTAATATCAGATTCATCACAAAAAAAAATCAAGTTTTAATTTTACAGTAAACGTATGGTGACTTGGCCAATGTTAACATGGTGTGAATTACAAGAGTACCAAGATTATGTGCGCTGGTACTTATATAAAAAAATTGCGGTGTCAGACACNTAACATGGTGTGAATTACAAGAGTACCAAGATTATGTGCGCTGGTACTTATATAAAAAAATTGCGGTGTCAGACACAGATACTTATTATAAAACTGGTATTTTATAATTGTTAAAACACGTATTAAATTTATATTCAGATGTGATAGCGGGGGATGTCATTACACCAGAAATTATTTGCATAACAACACCACAAGTACAGTATAAGTAATACTCACAGTTTACTCAACGTCACGTAACTGCCAAGCAACTTTCCATGAAGGAAAAACTACAGGCTGAGCATGCTTTTCTTACGTATTTTCCTGTTTTGCTTTTTTCTCTGTATCTGTTAAGTTTCTCAGTGCTAGCAGGAGAATCAATTTTAGTAGAGTTTACACACATATATTTACAAACTTTATTTGATAACTTGAACTTGCCATTTAAAACCACAATCGGTGTACAATTTCACAAGGAATCAACGTGCTGAAAGTATGCACCAATGCACAGAGCAAGGCAGGGCGCAACCGGTAAATACACCAATACAGTATGGTGTAGATAAAGGATGCGATACACCAATACAGTATGGTGTATATGCAAGCGCGTGGTTGTTCGCTGCCTACAAGTCGGACAAAGCGTGCGGCATTGCAACATCTACTGCACTGCAGTGTTACCACTTCTCATGTAGTGTGTGTGGTCTATATACGTTTTATGAGATTAACTATAATAAATGCACACTTTTCTACACAATTTAAGCCATCAGCTAACCACAATTGTTAGAAAAGGCAATTACAATTTATCAAAATGCATTCAAATCACTTGTAAAAACCGAAATACAAAATAAGCCTTCACTCGCGGTAACCAGATAATTAAACCTTGGTAGCATAGTACTATGTGGCGGTGTATTAAAAACTGCCGTAAGTACGGAATGCTCGTAAAAGCCCGTACTCGTAGGTTCATGATGTTACTGTAACTCTATACAATTGGTTATGATAGCAAGAAAAGTGTCAGTTTGTGTTCACACAGGTACCATAAATACATGCGGAAGGGTTAAATGTTTGCTTTTAAAAATACGCGAAGATCTGGTGCTTCTGTTATAATTGTCTGCTAGCATCACAACCAATTCAGTTATTTCTTTCACCAAGTTATTAGCAGTTATGGGTGGTATATTTTTTTAAAGTTAATTACAAAATTTCATTTAGTAACTGTGAGTCAGTTATAAGCAAAAAGTTGCAGCTAAGCAGTCATCATGGGGAATATACTGTATGTTTAGTTTTGTATGTGCTGTGTGACATGTTGGAGAATTGTTATAGACAATTTAATGTCAGCTCAAATACGCACTCAATGATTTAAAGAATCCCACATACAGGGATTGATGTTAGACAGCAACACCTTTGTCAGTAATGCATTAAATTAATCAAGAAATTATGATACCAACATTTAATGAACTTGCAGACGTAGCACATTTTTCTTTAAGTTTAAAGGAACTCTCTAGACTGATGGGCAAAGTGCAGTTACAAAGTTAGAGCCAAAACACATCAAGTGCATTTAAACTGTATAATGTATACCAACAGATAATTATACTTTTCATAAACATTCTTGCCAAAGATTTATAATTTTCACACCTGCTTAGCTGCTCTCTGCACTCTATGATATGTTACATGATGGGCAAATGTAATTTGTACAAATGCACTTCTGAGTATGTGTGACTGGTGAATGTAACGACTGGTGATAGTGATCACGTGTGTTTCACACCAAGCGCAGTTGTCTTTTCCAAGTAGCTTACGGACGGTCATGATCGGAACTTTCTGCCTTGGGGCTGTCTGAAACAATGTGTCATGTTGACTATATCTTTTTCCATCATTTCCTTAGCTGCTTGGGAAAATGTATCTTGGAAAATGAACTTCTCATTAAGCAATGTTTATGATATTTTGTATCACTGCTGCTCTACCTATAAATTGTCACGTTTACTCCTTTGATAGATCAGGGTGTTACAGTAGAATAATTGCTGGCATATCAAATCATTTCCATATAATGTGATTCTTAGTTTTATTACTTGTGAATGTCGTTGGGATTTGAACCCATAATTAATTTGTTACATGGATTTGTTCTGTGGCACGTAGTTAAAATAGAGTAGATAAGATTTTAAAAAAAAAAAAAAGCTGCCATTTTTTTTAGTGCAAGCAGCAGATAGTTGTGAGATCCAGCTTCCTCAGAAACAGAACAGTGCCACTAACAGTTTGTAGGTTCAAGTTCCAACAGCCGGCCTGGTGTTGTTTATGATTACTATTTTCTAGTGATGAATTTATTCAAGCTCAACAACAGTTAGTCCGGTCGGCGAGTGAGGAGGCCCTACCGGTGACCGGGGGTCATAATGCACGGCATCACTCGTCGCGTCAGGACAAGATGGCGCAGCGAGAGTACTTCCCCTCCCCCCCGCCGTCGGAGAGCGATGACGAGGAGACTCGGCCGACTCCCGCACCCGACGCCCACGCCAGTGACGACTCGGCGGACGAAGACAACGACGACTCGTCCCGCCACACGTCTGCATTNNNTTGGGCGGGGAGCAGGCGGCCCTGCTCAGGCCCGGCCGGTACCCAGAGTACGAGCACTGATGCTTGGCGCTCGGCACCCTATGCCCACTGCTTGCGCCTGGCAACGACATGGCAGACGAAGACGACGACTCGTCCCGCCAAATGTCGGTGTCAGGTGGAGAAGAGGTTGCCCTCCTGCAGTTCAGCCTCTACTCCAAGTACGAGCACTGAGACTTGGTGCCCAGCAACCTTGCACACCAGTGCCGCTCTCCCCCAGACGCTGCTCTCAACTATCACGTGTTGTTTCATATTTACATTGTTACTGAATTGACTGTGCGTGTTTAACAAGAGAGCATCTTCGCTGTTGTTAACTTGTGAAAACATTTATAACTGAGAGTTTTTCGTTGATGTGAATTTTGAAATGCATCAAGACACTTTGTTCTTCGTAGTACTAGTGTGTATGTGTGATCATGTTCACATGAAGGTGTGCTGTCAAGAGGCAAGAAGATTTTTTTGTGATAATGGTATTTATGTGACCTAAAAAAAGATTACTTTTAATTCATATTTAGTAAACAATGACGGCCTTACACACTTGCATTTTTTTTAACCCCCCTATTTCTTCATTTGGAAAAGAGTAAAAGTATTGTCGCACTGACAGACACACCACCTCGGAGGTGGATGAATCGTATCATCACTCGTTTTACGTTTAGAATCCAATATGTTAACAAATGAACCATTTCAGTGGTTAGTGTTATGACAATGACAGTTAAACTTCCCCATTTTTAATGCTGTAGATATAAATACAAACAAAATTTTCCGAATTTAAATAACGTTTGAGGATGTAGGATTATTATTACAAATTCGGTTAACTGACTTGCCTTAATGTCATTCCTGTAGTTGGACAAATTGTAATTTATCCCACATATTCACTCCAGAGAGCACACTATTCCATTTTGTTTCCATGAACACTCCAAAATTTAAATGTTACAAATCAATTAATCAATGAGTGCATCTGAAATACAAAGCATTAATAAAATTATGCTCGGCTTAAAGTATGCCGTGGAGTGTTTATATTGTGGTTAATTCCAACTTTCTCCTCTTGTGACTACATGACTGAAAAATTGTTTTCAGTACTGTAATGTGTGGGAAACTTTTTAACGTGAAACCTTTAATAAAAATGACTATTTGAATGTTACGAAGTTTGAGATTATAATATTTATTTATTGTTTTGGTGTTTGAAATGTGTGGTTTTTATCTGCCGTCTCTGTGTAGTTACTACATCGCCCCTGCGGTAGGAACTCCACTAGCCTTCTTCACAACCTGCAGCCAGAAAGGCTGGTGTCGCTTACTTGCCATATCATGTCTCTGCACGCCATACATCTCATTGTGTCACTCTTGTTTGCTAGTCAACTTTGTTCTTTGTGACACTCTGCAAAACTGACTTGTTCTTACCATAAAAATTATTTGGTTCTCATCAGTTAGCTTAATAGCATAAGTAAGATTGTTGAAAGCCACTTCAAACAAATGTATCTATTCTGCATTTTACATTCACCCTACATGAACATCTTGTAAACACTGTCTTTGTGATCAATACTGTAAACCTCTCGGCAGCATCGACTATGCAAGGTACATTTATGTTGCTAGGTTTAAATTTCTCCGCCAGCAAAACATGTTCAGGGAAATAAAAGAAAGATTTGTATTGTTTTATGCAAATAATTGTTATTCTTTAATGTTATAGAAATACATTTTTCCTACTACAGGCAAGTTACATTCGTAAGAATATTTCACATAACTAATAATAGTTATTTGTGATCTGTGTTGTCTACAGAGGGGCTACCATTAAGAAGATTAAATCTGTAGTACAAAATTTACCTTTATGCTTCCCCAGATGCAAAGAGCATGGGGCCAGAAACAGGCTCGGGGGTAGTTATACAGTTTAGGGGCTTTTCTGAACGAAACGTCCTAGACCAACAAAAGTAGCATTAATGCGTTCTGCACAGCATACATTGCTCATATTCAGGTGGGGGTCAAGTTGAAATAAACAGAACATATTAAAACAAATTTAACAAAATTGTGAAATGTACGAGCAGTTTGGCTAGTCTGTTTACGTCGATCGCCATTATTAATGGCCGCGCATTGCTGATCCGATGCTACCTAGTGGCCATGGATATCATTACGGGCATTTTAATGGTAAAATTTTGAGCAGGTCAGTAGCCATTGCGCCTAAAAATCCCTAAAATCCTAGGTTAGTGTATAACCCTACAATCTTAGGTTAGATTAATGCCCTTAAATCCTAGGTTAGTTTAAATACCAACAAACCTAGGTTAATTTAAAAATGTAAAATAGTATTTCACTCATCGTGGGGTAAGGTTCTTTTATGTAAGGTGGGGACATATTATGAAATTAGTCATACGCTAATGATCCTAGTATATGCGTGTTCTGCGTAATTGGTAGAGTGGAAATATACCACTTTTTGGGGTTTATTATTTTTTTTACCGAAAAGCCCCTAACCTGCATAATTACCAGCTCAGGACTTGGGAAGGTTGAAGTCGAGGAAGCCCACTGGCGTCCACGTGGAACGAGGCAAAAACTGGAAACTACTTCAGGGAGATCACTCAGTAGAGCAGTTAGCAAAAGTGGAGCTCTTGACCACCTGAATGTATCTAGCATACCAGAGCATTAACAAACACAGTGTACCCAGACTGCCAAAGAGTGAGCAGAGGTTGAGACAAATAGTTTCATAAACGGATCCAATTTTTTTTGTGAGTAGCATTTAAGAAACTTTTCTATCTGAATGCTAGCTCCCATCCTCTATTTTTATTTATGGTTAGACACCCCAAAAAAATGGTGAATAGATCGTGCCATCGCCGGTGTAAAAAAACCTCAAAGTGGTATATATAAATGAAGAAAGAAGTGTTTAGGAATATGTCTTATTTAACAAACAAAAAACCTGTATTTATGATCAAAATATTAATGGGGAACTTTACTGAAAACAGTTCTTACCTTAGCTTTATCTGACCTAATATATAGAAGGCTAAAATGTATTTTGGTGCCTGGTAATCTGAAGTAACCTACAATATTTATTTTGGCCTACGTTTGCATATAGGCCTTTTGCTATTTTTTACCTTCGTTGGTTAAACTTTTAAAGGACAAAATAATATGAGTGCTTTAAATTATAATAACTTAAAATTATACCAACCTTTAATGTGTTTGTTTAACCATTTCCTCATCGCTGGATGATCTGCCTTTTCTAGATGTATATTCACTTCTATCATCATGTCAACAAAACTAGAAAGAAATTCTTATTTGTGAGCATTTACCATTCTTACTGTTTAGTTACGGCAGAATTTGTCCCGGCAAAATAACAGTTTTTTTTTTGTTTTTGTGCATGTCGTTTGCAACATGATTTTGGCACATTGCATGTCCAATCAATCCTCAAGTTGCAAAATTTGCACATCATAATTTTATTACGTAAATCAAAAATATTAAATTCCTCCGATTTCATTTCTCTTTTACTATTAAATGTTGGCATCGTTCTTGGCACTTGTCAATTTTTAGCGTGCACTCACAAATATGATTGAATCGCAAAACTTTTCTCTGCGAAGAGTAAACAAGTGTATGGATTTAAACCATAGATATGCACACAAGTAACAATGATTGTCGATGAAAGTTGTAGATAGTTGGGCAGTGTTCGTATTGGCACTTTTAGTTTACTAGATGGTTACATAACCTGAATAAGTCGACTATAATGATGACCTAGGCAATTAATATTTTAGTGTTTTGTTTTTAGTATGTAACGATTAGTGAATTTCACGAATGTGTTGAAACGAAGGCAATGCCATAGCATTCGCCTAAATTATTTGGCCTGTTTTCTTTTCGTTTACAATCGTGATAGTGTAAACAAATTGAATCTGCGGCATAAAGACGTAATTTTGCGCAAAAATTAAGTTCTGTTTGAGTCGAAACAGCTGTAAAATCTCGTGATTCACCAAAATTATTAATGCTTTGCATTATTTTATTAATTTTTTCATCTCACCAATTTTCAGGGTGCTTGTATTTATAGTTTATTTTTCAAAATTAAAATGTTTAAAATGTGGGTTTCCTCTGTAATTTTGGGGTATGAACTCTATATTACATAATATTGATGTTTAAGTACGTCAGGAAAGTTGTAATATATGCCACAAAATGACAGTTGCTCGCAAGAAAGCTGCACGTCAGTTGAGTACAGATGATATCTACCATTCGTGCCTAGTTCCTGCACCACCGTGAGTGTCTCCAAACTGGCTATCTGTCATTGACAGGCGGAGCAATACCTCCAGAGTTCTATGATCGGTTTTCCGGGTAACATTACAAATTTTATGCGAGTGTCCATATTGGTGAAGCTATTCTGTTGAAGGAACAATCTCGGCTCTAGGTATAAAGCACTCTGTATTTACAGCCACAAGCAATCACCTATGTGACCACAGTATGCCTTAAACAATATGTTTTACCAGTTGGAACTAACTGCTCACGTGATTGCTTTCCCGGTATTGTCATAATGGTGGTTCATGTAGTCAGTTAGGTATGATTACATNTGATTATATAAAAATTACATGATTATATAAAAATGTATCATTTGAATTGTTAACTTAAAGCATATTTGATTTATTAGATTATTTAGAAAACACCCATCANATGATTACATGATTATATAAAAATGTATCATTTGAATTGTTAACTTAAAGCATATTTGATTTATTAGATTATTTAGAAAACACCCATCAGCAAACAAAATAGACTTAATGTTGGGTACACTGAGAATGTGTATTTAAGTAGTTATGATTTATAACAGATGACGTGGTTTTCAGTTTCTGTCTCGGTGTTGACCAAATTTAGAGTATATATTTGTTCTGAAATAATTCAAAAACTTAAAAAATTAAAATACCGACATAAGAAAATAAGCATACAGAAAATCTCCTAATGGTACCTCTGTAAACGCACATGATTATACAGTAAACTTTTAAATCTTAGAATGTGAGTCATTGTGTTTTGCAGAAGATACATGTTTGGAACATGTAAAGAGAAGTCATAACAATGTAATAATAAGCTGTTCCAACACTGCAACTACAAAGAATCATTTCACGATACCCACCTAGATAACTTGTGACTTTCAAGTGTATGGGCGAGAAATTGNGAATCATTTCACGATACCCACCTAGATAACTTGTGACTTTCAAGTGTATGGGCGAGAAATTGCACTTTATTAATGGGTGTTTGCAAGAGGTTGCTGTACAAATGCAAGTNAGATACATGTTTGGAACATGTAAAGAGAAGTCATAACAATGTAATAATAAGCTGTTCCAACACTGCAACTACAAAGTATCATTTCACGATACCCACCTAGATAACTTGCGACTTTCAAGTGTATGGGCGAGAAATTGCACTTTATTAATGGGTGTTTGCAAGAGGTTGCTGTACAAATGCAAGTNTGACTTTCAAGTGTATGGGCGAGAAATTGCACTTTATTAATGGGTGTTTGCAAGAGGTTGCTGTACAAATGCAAGTGCAAGTCTGTCTGTCCCATCTACATTTGACTTTATTCTACTTCTCGACGTTTACTCAGTTGCTCACATTACACGTGTTGTCTTTACCCATTGCTAAATAAAACTAGCTCTGGCTCACAGTTTGCAAACAAATTGGTCAAAAAGTATGTACCTTATTAGCCATCAGAATGCTCATTATGGAAATTTTGGTGTGTTAATAATGAGTTACTCTGGGGGTGGAGAGTGTTACAGCCTAAGGTAAACTAACATCTGCCGAGCGAAGCGCAATTAATGTAGGACCCAAGGGTTCTCCTCACTACCTATAGGGGAGCAACATATTGCAAGGGTAGGAGAAACAGGAGTACCTCAAGAAAACCCACTAGCAAACAGCAACCCACTAGCGCAAGAAACAAAGCAGATATTGATCTGCTTTGTTTCTTGCGCATTAGAAATCGCACTAGGCAGTCTGCCAAGGTGGCTTTTATATATGAAAATATTGCCATGAATCTAGTCCTTGGAGGAAAAGTGAGCGTGGCCTAGCTGCCGGCCTGGGTGCAGTTTCCGTCTATACTATCAGTACCTGCAGTGTGGGGGAAGGGCAGGTGCAGGGTCTATACTGTCAGTACCNGGTGCAGTTTCCGTCTATACTATCAGTACCTGCAGTGTGGGGGAAGGGCAGGTGCAGGGTCTATACTGTCAGTACCGGCAGTGTGGGGGAAGGGCAGGTGCAGGGTCTATACTGTCAGTACCTGCAGTGTGGGGGAAGGGCAGGTGCAGGGTCTATACTGTCAGTACCGGCAGTGTAGGGAAGGATAGGTACAGGATGTAGCATTGGAACAGCTGTGTCATCATATTGTGGACACATACTTACATAGTAACACTTTCCTTGTAATTTTTTTGATGCCAGTGCATTCCAACTGAAGGGACTAACACCATCTTTGGAATCTCCCTTAACAGTTGTAGTAATGTGTGTGAANATGCCAGTGCATTCCAACTGAAGGGACTAACACCATCTTTGGAATCTCCCTTAACAGTTGTAGTAATGTGTGTGAATGTGAATCTTGTTCGCAACGGTGAACTGAGAGAGACTTGCTCGTGGCAGGACCAGCAATGATCTTGCGAATGCCTGCTGCTAATGAGCCACAGATCACTTCTTAATTGCATACCAGCACAGTTTTTGAACCTTTTTGTGTAAAATTTTTTNCAGTTTTTGAACCTTTTTGTGTAAAATTTTTTAATCTTTTCTATTATTTTTATGCGGAAAAATACTATCTGAAAAACAGGATTAAAAATTGGTTACTGTCTCCACGACGATAGTGCGCATTTATTGGCTCAAGGATGAAATTAGTTGGAGAAACACAGCTTGTGCTGGAGCGCAGTAGTGATGCCAGCATTTTGTTGAATGTTCATGCACGACAATTCCTGTGCCTCTGTGCCTGGCTTCACACATGTGGCTTGATAAACCAGTGCATATAGCCAAACCCATCTCTGTATGAACCATGCTCTAACTGTCCCACCACTGGCTTACGTATGTTGTGTCCATGNCCTGGCTTCACACATGTGGCTTGATAAACCAGTGCATATAGCCAAACCCATCTCTGTATGAACCATGCTCTAACTGTTGCTTATGTATGTTGTGTCCTTTTTCTGCGACTTAATTTCTGACATTACATACAGGAACCTGCTTGTACATAGTCTTTATGACCCGTGGCTATCTAATTCCTGTACTTTGTATCTGTTTTCATTAGGATTATATAATTTGCATAATGCATGAATTGCCCTCTTGTTTTTTCTGGTTTCCTGCAGTTTGAAATATTGTTGATGAACAGTTGGTAATTATGAATTTCTGGTAATGTGATTGTCGCTGAAAGGGCTGATTATGATGTACCTTGCAAAGTGCATGATACGGCAAGCAGGCACAAGAGGGAGAATCTCTAAATTTAATTAAAAATCAGCAGTGATGTAATAATTTAGTAAGCTGTAAATTTCTTGCCTCTGAGTTGGTGGAAGAAACTTGGCTGCAGTTTCTTCGTCGCTGGGCATGTTATTGTGTGCGAAATGATCTAGGAACGTGTTAGCACCAGACAGTTCAGGAGACACGCAAACCCACAAACAATATTTTACCATACGAACTGTGTGATGGTATTACTAGAAATGTGAAAACAGAGTTTATTAGGAATGAAATTAGCACTGTTTGCCATTGGATAATCCTCCAGACCAGACAGTAAATATTTTGTTGGTTATTAGTGATTTAATGTTATGATATATTTGAAATTTGCCATTAAAAAGCCTTTTTGTGAAAATACAATTAAAAGTCTATGACGAACACATATAATAACTGATAAAATGAGAAAGTTGATATTGTTTAGGATTATTGAGACTAAAGTATGAAGGTGTCACTTCTGACGTGCCACTCAGAGCATGTACAGTCCCTGCAACATGTGTGACAGTTTCTGTACAAGTGTGTACAGTTGCACCCAAACAGCACTGCAGCTCGCTTGTATACAGTATTTTCCAGTGGAGTTCAATCAGGCCCGTCCAGAAGTGCTAAGGACAGGGATCAATAGCAGTGTTGGGCCCTTCTCCCCTCCTAGTGCAGTAAAATCTTATTGAAAGTCACTTTGCTTTGTACCAAGAGTCTTCTATAATTACCTAATTTTCCATCAATTTTGCTATAACATTGTAGGAACTACTGAAATACTTTTAGTGCAGTCAGTTATAGTTTCCGTGAACATTGATAAACCAAAAATTTGGACAAAAACCTTTTTATAATTCCTACCTTTCAAGTCCCTCACTGATGGAGCTTGTAATGAACTATCTGCTGCCCTTCTGGGCGGGCCTGAGTGCAGTTAGAATTGAAGGCGTTTTAAGGCTGGTTTCCTAGTGCATCTGTTGGTAATACATGCATGCATCGTACAAATAAACAATGGTTATCAGAAGTGCCATAGAATTACTCTGCAAGTGAGGTAAATGTGCTGTAATAAACAGTAAGATATGGGAATTCCCACCAAGATCCACAATCTAGTGCTAGGTATTGCAGGATGAAGATGGCTTCCATGCTTTATCGTGCTTTACAGAAGGCTTCTACAATGTTACGTTATAAAGTACGTAGTTGCTTAGATTTTCAAAAAAATTCTCTTTTATCCACACTTTACTTACCCATTTCCTATCTTATCCATGTTGTCTAATCAATTTTATTTAGACCCTAACAGTTTCGGTCATAATNCTTTACTTACCCATTTCCTATCTTATCCATGTTGTCTAATCAATTTTATTTAGACCCTAACAGTTTCGGTCATAATTTGTTAAAAATGTATGTATAAATTTTGTGTGACCAACAAAAAAGCAGCCAAAACATACAACATAGTTCTTTCCAAATTGCTGAAAACAGAATTTTCCTCCACACAATGTTCATATTGAGTGCTATAGGCTGGTCTACTATTTATGGATAACTTAAGGGAATTGATGCCAAAGCACAGGCAACAATTAGCAATAGAACCTGTAGATTTGTTTAACTGCGTTTCTCAGTGCGGAGTTGCGTTTTCATGTGGATCATGTCTCCAATAAAACACAGTATTTGGAGTGAATTGTATCAATATTTGGCCTGTTCTCATTCTGATGTGTACAAAAAAATATTTCACTGTTCCACAATTTAAACTGTACAGTTATTATTGGTGGGATGGTTCCACATATTTACCGATACTGATTCCCAAATTAATCTCAATATCCTCGGTTCAGTCCTTGGTTCTGGACTTCACTTGATTCTCAGTATTTAATAACAAGAGTCACAGGTGTACTAGAAAAAATTATAAATAAGGGTGAACAATGGATGTAGAAATTGCTGTTATACCCATCAACTTGATACTGCGTGACAAATATGTAATGAACTGGAATATGGTATACACAGTTTTAAAATTCATTTCAACAGCTAATCATTGGTACTTGTAACACAACAATGTGCAAAGTGTGTGTTGCCACTACAAGCACATACTTTGCATGGTGGCCCTCTACCAAGCCCTTTGCATTAACTTTCATGTNAAAGTGTGTGTTGCCACTACAAGCACATACTTTGCATGGTGGCCCTCTACCAAGCCCTTTGCATTAACTTTCATGTCCTGCTCACTGTGCAATGCAGGCTGACTACAAACATGCATAGTTCTTCCTCATAGGTAGGTAACATTATTAACTTCTCACTTTACATTCTGTAGTGTTATATCACATCACGATGACAGTTTGTTTTCTCTTAGAGCCCCCAGGTTTCCAATAAATGCCTTGTGACAAAAATATTATAAATTTTATTGAAAGAAATAAAACATTGGCTTACTGAAATGTTTTAATGACATATTCACGTGTACAATTACTTTAAAAATTTAAAGTTTTCATGNTTAATGACATATTCACGTGTACAATTACTTTAAAAATTTAAAGTTTTCATGTGATCTAAATTGTTAAATACTTTTTGCACTCCTGATTGAGTATGTATGTAATCACTTGAAACAATTTTATATGCTGAATAGCAGTAAAAATTAAACGATTCTTAACTGCAGTTAATACACACTGCGTAATTCCAAAATGCAAATTAAAATATGAAATGAAACAGACTTACCAAAATAAACCATTTAGTCTGTCAAACCATAATTTTAACCAATTTGTTCACAAAANTTCCAATAAATGCCTTGTGACAAAAATATTATAAATTTTATTGAAAGAAATAAAACATTGGCTTACTGAAATGTTTCAATGACATATTCACGTGTACAATTACTTTAAAAATTTAAAGTTTTCATGTGATCTAAATTGTTAAATACTTTTTGCACTCCTGATTGAGTATGTATGTAATCACTTGAAACAATTTTATATGCTGAATAGCAGTAAAAATTAAACGATTCTTAACTGTAGTTAATACACACTGCGTAATTCCAAAATGCAAATTAAAACATGAAATGAAACAGACTTACCAAAATAAACCATTTAGTCTGTCAAACCATAATTTTAACCAATTTGTTCACAAAANTATGAAATGAAACAGACTTACCAAAATAAACCATTTAGTCTGTCAAACCATAATTTTAACCAATTTGTTCACAAAATTTTTGAAATATGAACTAACACATATACAATGATTTCTCTAACATACTAAAAGTAAAACAAAAAATTAATGTTTATGTTTTTAATATACGGGTTAAGTAAGAGCTGTTGGTAATAGAGATAGGTACCGTTTATATATGTTTTAAAATAAAACCATGAAACTAACAATTGCAATAGAAAACCAAAAAAAATATCTGGTTTCCATAATGGGATGTTTTTCTATTAAATCATTTTCAAAATTATTCTTGCAAGGTACAAACTGTAGGAAAACCAACATTGCCTGGAAAAGTCAACATTTATGGCAGAAAGTCATTAAAATCCTAAAATGTAACTTTTTTTGTCTTTGGTAATGGTACGTGATTTTCATAATGCAGTAATTCAAATGAAATTCTTTTTCTCAGTTATGTAATTAATTGTTTAGATACATACGTGCTGATATTGAAATGTTTTAGACATATATGTCTTTAAATATGCATTATTATTAACTCTGTGCAACATTTATAAAAATGAAAATAGTATCATTAAAATCTGTAATTTTTGTAACATCTGAGCTACAGTTGAAACTATNGCAACATTTATAAAAATGAAAATAGTATCATTAAAATCTGTAATTTTTGTAACATCTGAGCTACAGTTGAAACTATTAAAGTTTTCCCCCTGTTATAACACGTTTCAGGGAGCCTGTCTAAAAAAAAAGAAAGAAAAACTTTGTAATTAAGTATTAGATGCTGCGAAAAACCTAATAAAACTGAAAAGTGGATGACCTCCATGACCTCTTTTGTTTCTTGCCATGAGAGCTTGCCCAGAGCCTTCTACGTTAAGACCAGGAGTTCAATTCAACTTACAAATGCAGTGTATTAAAGTGATTTCATTACACCAAGGGTTTTTTACGTACTGGCATTCCACCATGATCTCTAGCAGATCCCATCATAATTTTCACTCGGGGGAAACATGGAAGTCGATGCTTATTATGGACCATCTTCCTGGAACACTCTAAATTTCCCCATAACCGTATTCCATCACCTCCCTTTGTCTCTTTATGTCTCATGGCTCCCACCTAAAAAAATGGTGTCATAAATTTGGTAGGAAGGCACGTAAATAACATAACTTTTACAGTAGATTAAATATAGTTTTTTAAGAAATTTCTAAAAAAATTTGTTTTAAATTTTTAGGATATTTTCGTATACAAAATGATGTCCTTTAATGACTTCTACCTAACAAACAATGTTCTATTTGTGTAAGTAACATTTTTGAATTTAAAAAAAAATTATTTATTAGTTTTTCATGTTTGTGAGTAAACTGTGAATTAACCATTTCAAAATTATTTTATAACTCTCATGAATGGTGTTTGTTGAAATACATATAATGACTTACAAAATGTGTTACCTTTCACAGTAACAGCTTCAGCTGTAGATGAATGGTCCGAGCAGTTTGTTGTCACCATGCTACAAGTTGTTCACTGTAAGCGAAGCGCTTCTGAAATCCCAGCTCAATAGCTGCCTTTTTGAACATGCGTATTCTTAACACCATACACAAAACTAACATTGCCATCAGCCTTGTCACTTGATTCATGTTGTTGTCAAGTGAAACAGTAAAATAATAGATAAGGAAACATTTTACAAATATGTTAATTCTTACACATAGATGCATTTAAAATGAAACAGAAATAAAGACATAATTTCAGTATTCACAAATTCTTACCTAACACTTTCAATTCAACATTAAGACGTGGAACTACTTTCCCTCCACCGATACTGGGTGCATGGGAGTCCATGTGCCGTAAACTAAATATTCAGGTGGAGGCAGTAACATTTATCAAAGGATTTCAAAAGTGCCCAATTAACCATATTTTACCCTCAAGTTTAGGTAACGCACGTACGTCCATAAGCAAAACTTCTTACTCGTACATTTTATTGTAGTATTTTTTATAATTGTACATGTATTGAATACTGTTTTGACATTTATTTTTATTAATTGGCCTTGCAGACTGCAGTTAACTATGTCACTTCTATGTAATATTAAAAATTGTCTGTTTCTGCAACAGTATGAGAAGGGGCAATCTAGTCAGTACTGGTGAAACAGTTGTGCTGCCACTGTTTTTCTCAAGATGTCTGTTCGATTCACCTTGGACTCTGTGCTGTTTGGGTGCAAAACACACCACGCGTCAATCACAATTTAAGTTTTTATACAATTTTAAGAGATCGAACTTTAGGAATAACAGTTGAAACACAACTTAAAATTTATTTCACAAACCTTGCATTGTTCCTGTAGATCCACTTTATAAGGATAGTTATGTCTCAACATTTTATGTAACTAGAATTTTATGTAACATTTTATGTAACTACATTAAATCCAAAACTTTCATTTGTTTCTGTTTATATTGTAGTTATGTTATGTCTTTAAAAATGTTCACATACCAGATATTTGCTCATTAAAAATTATCAGTCAGTTAATTTGATGAAACATTTTATTGAATATAAACTTTTGTAAAAAATTTAAATAAAGAAGGATAAAACATTAATTTGCCTTTTAATATGTTTTTTTTTCTGTGTTTTAATAAATAAGTAAAATGGTATTTTGAATATTAGCATGTCTGCCTTGTGTTTATTATGGAAGCAGATACAATTGGTGAATATCTACTTGTTGATCACTGCCAGGGTTTTGGAGTTGTGTTGTTCTGCAGATAGGTAAGAGTGTCAGTGTATGGTGTTTACAATGCATCAAATTCTTGAAATTGTTGTTGAATAAAAGACGCATTAAAATCACGAGTGCTGAAGTCATTCAAACACATGTCAAATTCTGCTCTCTCTCTCTCTCTCTCTTTTGACCTGCCTGAGATTGTTTTTGATCTGATGCCTCTTAATCCTTTGTTACTTGCATTGAACTTGTTTGTAGCAAAGTCAGCCAATCAAGAAGACAGTATTTTATTAAAGGAGAGATGTTTCCTGGTGTGGAAAGAACATGCATATTGAAATACACAGAATTACGATATGACATGTCTAGGGATGTGGGACTAGTTTTTGGGAGGTTTGTGGTTAAGAAATTTAGCCAGGGCAAAAGTTATAAAATTTTAGAAAATTCAGGGTAGACTATCAGCTCTCCAATTGGTTGTGTAGCAGCTCAAGCCAGCTTAAGCACACTTAACACTTTGACATGGCTGTATATTGCGGCTGTTTAATCCCAGTATGTAGTACATCTGCCCAAGGAAGGTAGCTGGGTGGATACATCTCCCAGGCATTCCTACACTTGTATGTCTTCAGTGTAAAAGTACATGGTTTACGTTACCAGTTACCTGATCATAACTCTGAAGAGACTGGTAGCAAAGCGCATGAAATAAATTATGGCTGTTGAGGAAATTGTTAAAATTTTAAAAGTTAACATGACAAATTACACTTAACTGTAACCTCTGATTACAACATTGTACATACGTACAACAAAATTGGTGGCAACACATTATAAATGAGACAGTGTGATGGACACACAAAATAATGAACACATGTTATATCTATTACAATGTTGCTCTATTTGAAATGACAGGCCTTGGCCCTTTGCACAAAGCAAATGTGATCTATCCACATACAGCCTTTGTGAGTGAGTCTGCCGACATGCAACGTGATAGTACACACTAAGAATGAGCTGTCCAGTCTGAATCTTCTCAGTATGCTCTGTCTGTACTTGGTAAACGCAATGTAAAGCCAACTCTTGGGCATGTTGATTATCAACATGAAGCATTGTAGGTTCTGTTCTAGAACAGTTATTGGCTTGTACTTCAAAGCCACAGTACGTCATGTTTAGCCCCTGGCATGGCCACATATTGTGATTCGGTCTACAGGGTAATTATAGTTTGTCTTTCGTACTCCGCGATATTGGAGAGTTGTTCTTGAGGAATATGTTGCTTGTGGTAGATCTTGTCTCATCAAAATCACTGGCCCATTCTGCATCACAGTGAACCATGTCTGGAGCTCCTGTAACAGTCTTGCTATTGAACTGAAGTTTCCAATTGAAAGTTCCCTTCATTTATCAAAGTACCTGTTTCACTGCTGCCCAATGTACTTAAACGAGATTATAATTTTAATGACTTGTACAACTAACTGTATAGCTAATGGAAACTGGTGCAACATAATGGAAACTGGTGCAACAAGTAAGAGATGTATAACTGCTTCTTGGTAGAGTATGCCGTCCATCTTCTTAATGTCCTCTTGGTGGCTTGGTCACTGCGCCTTGGTTAGTTCTTCACATAGAAGCACTAGAGTTCCAACTGAATTGCAGTCCAGCATTTTGAAATGTTTCAAGATCTCATCAATGCAATAATGTTAATAAATCGAAATTTGTTATGTCAGACTAACACATGGGGTATTAGGAGAGAAACATTAATGTAACGTTTGCAGGGTGATCCATTCTCACAATATAATTTGGCAACTAATAAAGCAGATGTAATAAATGAGATCTCATTCAATCAGGTATACAACAACAATGTGAGTATGACCTTGAGATGGTGCTACGCATCTGTGAGGCATTGATGGGAACCTGCAGCAATTGGCAGAAATTTTGGGCGTCGGCAAAAGTTTCCAGATAGTATAACTCGCAACTCCAATGTACTCACATGCTGATTTTTGTGGAAAATAAAAGATCTTAGCTAGTCCCGTCAATTTAAGTCATGTAGGCCAAGTGTCCATTTTATTACTTTAATTTGTTCTCATATCTTAAACAAAAAAAAAATCCTGGTAATGCAAGTGAATTGAGGTAAAACCCACAGTCGTGACCCTTAACACAACCACACACCAAATTTCTTTTGTTTAGTCTCTTCTTACTTCAAATCTCAACACATGCTTGCCTTCATCGAGAGTTTTAATTTTAAATTCTGTCATCAGCTCATTCTTCATCGGCAAAATATAAAAGTGACCTTTCATTGACTCTATGGCACATCCACATCAACATGCAACTCCTTCAAACCCATTTTCTCCAGACATTCATCCTGTTTCATGTCCCACACTTGGTTGCTTCACGCCAATGAGTTTTGCAGGTTACTTAGAGGCTTCACCAAAACACTTCGGATGGAATAAATTTCTTCGCGATCATCGCCTTGCAAGAAAGTAGTCATCATGTCAAGTTGATCTATCTTGATTGGCTGCGACAAGCAAATACCTTATAGGACCGTTAACATACCCCGGGTAAATAGGTTTCCTTAAACTCAGACGCTTCTTCTGGGCACATCCTTACAAGGCAGGCTTTGTGTTAAACAACTTGTCCGAATGTATCTCGATTCATCTTGAATACCCATTTACAGTGAAAAAGCATTTTTCCACTTTTCCTTAAGGCTCCTGTATTCCTCATTTACTACCTGAAGCCATAAGCAATTATCTGAAAATGTCCTCTACTGACAAAGGAGCTCTTAGTTCCTCGCAGTAGCGTAACAACTAGGGAGGACGGGTACACACACCCTCTCCCTGCATTTAGTAAAGGATGCCACAATAAGAGTAAACGGTCACCAAACTATATTTCTGATACTCGTATACATTTTTCTTCAGAATGAATATATCTTTCATGCAGCATGTAATGTCACCAATATCTTAAGAGGAGCTCCCAAAGGCTTGTCTTCTTCTAAGTGTTTCCTCACATGCTGCACAAAAGGTCACTTAGTTTTCAAGCAGTTTAGAAGGATTTTTAAGTTATCTACGTAAAGGATGTTTTGATTCTTCAATTGAGGTTTATGTTAATGGCACAGAGATGTTATTTAAATTAATTTGATTCAAATTCGTTTGAATAATATGTGTTTGCAGGATAACTGCTCTGTGAACTACCTGTGGTATAACACGACCAGTAGGGAGGCTGCCGTGACATTTTGGCATCATCGTTCTGGTAAGGCCTCCTTGCAAAAGCACAGTAAGTTGTAATGTATCTGTATTTATGTAAGTAAATGTCTTTAAGTTGTTGCACTTGCTACTAGTATGAAATAGGCGTATGTGCATTTGCTACAATTTGCATAATACATAAAAATTATTGGGATTCAAGGTTGAAAATTTTACGCATGGCGAGAATGCATGGGACTCGTATGTTGAAAGGCTTGAGCAATTATATATTGCCAACAGTGTAGGAGATGAAATAGACAATCAAATTTAGCATTGTGCCATTCTTGTGTCATCCTTGGAAAAGAAATGTACAAAGTGCTACATAATTTGTGTGAACCTAAACAGCCTCGTGAACATACCTACGATGAACAAATGATATTTATTGTTGATTGCCGAATGTCACAACTTTCACAAGTGTGTTCAAGAAAAACACGAAACTGTTTCCGATTTTGTAGTAAGTTTGCATAAGATAACTCACTCTTGCAACTGTGGTCTTTGAATAGATGGTGAATGTAGTGTTTCTGTACGAGGCTGCTGTAGAAAATGCGTAGCACCACACAACAAGAGTTCCAAAGGCTGCCAACTCCCTGTTTTCATCAGCTCCAGTGAAAGAACCAGTAAATATGAGAAAGTGTGCCCTCGTAAAGAATGCCAGCAATTTTGTGAGGGACTGCAAATTCTGTAAATATAGATGCAACAATTGTAAACAACTGGCACAGGTTTTAAGAAAGTGGCCAAATTGCAGTCAGAAGGCCTGCAAAATGGGCACCGCATGGGTGTTGATACACCCATATGATTAAAATATTGTTCTTGGGCAAGTGAAAGCAAACGAGCCGAATGAACTGCATTTGTTAGTGGGTCAAAATGGTGGTCCATCACTTCTGGGAAGGCCTAGACCCAGTATAAACCACACAATTCAGGTGAATATATGTCAGTGCTGAGCATCATTACGTGGGAGTCCCCTACGATGTTTGATGAGGGTCTGAGAGCATTTACAGGAGGTAAGAATTCATTACATGTGCACGTAGATACTTCACCAGTTTTTCTATGTGCCAGAACTCTAGCTATTAGTATTTAAAGTTGAATTTTACGCAGTCAGGCGTAGTGCATCCTGTTTAGTTCAGTAAGTGAGCCACTCCCATTGTTCCCGATGCTAAATTTGATGGTACTGTTCATAAGGAGATGGGCATACTGCATCCTGTTTTGTTCAGTGAGTGGGCCACACCCATTGCTCGTATTGCTAAATTTGAAGGTACTGTCCATAAGGAGTTAGGCGTACTACATCCTGTTTTGTTCAGTGAGTAGCCCACTCCCATTGTTCCCGTCCCTAAACGTGATGATACTGACCATAAAGGAGTTAGGCGTACTACATCCTGTTTTGTTCAGTGAGTAGCCCACTCCCATTGTTCCCGTCCCTAAACGTGATGATACTGACCATAAAGGAGTTAGGCGTACTACATCCTGTTTTGTTCAGTGAGTAGCCCACTCCCATTGTTCCCGTCCCTAAACGTGATGATACTGACCATAAAGGAGTTAGGCGTACTACATCCTGTTTTGTTCAGTGAGTAGCCCACTCCCATTGTTCCCATTCCTAAACGTGATGGTACTGACCATAAAGGAGTTAGGCATACTGCATACTGTTTTGTTCAGTGAGTGAGCTACTCCCCTTGTTCATGTTGCTAAATGTGATGCTACAGTCTGAAAGGCGTTTGGCATAATGCATCACGTTTTGTTCAGTGACTGAGCAACTCCCATTGTTCCTGTTGCTAAATATGATGGTACTGCCCATAATGAGTTAGGCATACTTCAACCTGCTTAGTTCAGTGAGTGGGCCACTCCTATTGTTCGCGTAACTGGATGATGGTATGGTTCATAAGCTTTTAGGATTACTGCATCCTGTTTTGTTTGAAGAGTTGGCTTCTCTCATTGTTCCCGTTCCTAAATGTGATAGTACTATCCATAATGAGTTATGCATACTCAAACCTGTTTTGTTCAGCGAATGGGCCACTCTCATTGTTCCCATTGCAAAATGTGATAGTTCTGGTCATAATCAAATAGGCATACTGCATCCTGTATTTTTCAGTGAGTGGGCCACTCCCATTGTTCACGGAGCTGGATGTGATGGTACTGTCCTTAAGGAGTAAGCATACTTCATCCTGTTTTGTTCAGTGAGTGGGCCAATCACATTGTTCTTTTTGCTTAATGTCATGGTGCTGTCCATAAGGAGTTAGGCATACTGAATCCTGTTTTGTTCAGTGAGAGAGAAACTCCCATTGTTCCCGATGCTATATGTGATGTTACTTTCCATAAGGAGTTAGTCATACTGCATCATGCTTTGTGCAGTGAGTGGGCCACTACCATTGTTCTCGTTGCTAGGTGTGATGGTACTGTCGATATTGAGTTAGGTATACTGCATCAAGTTTTTTTTAAGTTAGTGGGCCTGTCCCATTTTTCTCGTTGCTAGATTGATGGTACTGTCCATAAGTAGTCAGGTATACTGCATTATGTTTTATTCAGTGAGATGGCCACTCCCATTGTTCCTGTTGCTAAATTTGATTGTACTGTCCATAAGAAGTTAGGCATACTTCATCCAGTGTATTTCAGTGAGCTGGCAACTCCTATGGTTCCAGTTGCTAGATGTGATTGTACTATCCATAAGGAGTTAGGAAGGCTGTATCCTGTTTTATTCAGTGAGATGGCCACTCCCATTGTTCCTGTTGCTAAATTTGATTGTACTGTCCATAAGAAGTTAGGCATACTTCATCCAGTGTATTTCAGTGAGCTGGCAACTCCTATGGTTCCAGTTGCTAGATGTGATTGTACTATCCATAAGGAGTTAGGAAGGCTGTATCCTGTTTTGTTCAGTGAATGGGCCACTCCCATTGTTCCCATTTCTTAATGTGTTGGTACTGTCCATAAGGAGTTAGGCATACTGCACCTGTTTTGTTCAGCGAGTGTGCCACTCCCATTGTTCGTATTGCTAAATGTGATGGTACTGTCTATATGGAGTAAGACGAACTTGGCCAAAATTCATTGTTAAACGACATACTAATAATTTTCCAAACAACGTTCGCTGCCAATTAAATTCTAATTTATGTATTATTTTTTTAACCACTTTACAATATCTAAATACTTTACACTATATAAATACGGAGGGAAAAAATTATTGCCACATCTTGTTTCGTGCAATCTCTGTGGTGCAGCGCTGATGGCAATTTATTACAATATGGCACACAGAGCCAGCATCTATTCACAGTTCGTGTTGATGTTGTAAAATGTTCATTTCCCGATGTCTTCATGTTACAAATTTCAGTAGGAATATTACATTCTTTGACCTTATATATGAATTAAGTATGGATGAACAGATACTGATACCGATGCATCGGTGATAAACCCAATATCTGCGTCTGTTACAATCGGCCATGGTCCAACCAAATCATTTCATCAAGCCAAATGATTTAATTATCATGGAAATTACCAAACTTTGTTATCTGGCGGGACATGTTTTCACATTTCGAAACAAGGTTTTTTTTGCAACGGAAAAACTATTTCCTTAATTTTCTTTTTATCTTTTTGTAACAAACACGTTATTTGAAAATACTTAACTGATACAGATATGGATGGTTTTGGCACTGCTACACATTTAACACTATATCAGACGTAACTGCTGAAATTTGAATAATGAAATGTAAATAAACTTAAAAATGTGGTATCTGCTTTTGAGATAATTACAATTCATTTGTAAAAATAACGTCTTACTGCTAAAACATTTATTGTATCATGTTTTCTATCACGATTTATCGATCTATCGATCGCAGTATGACACACTGCACTATCGNCACACTGCACTATCAAGAAAACGTGTTGGATCGGATAGCAAAGATTCTTGGCTTCTTGACTGAAATGAATTGGCGAAAGTTAATTTCTAAATGTGAGTGTAGGTCTGGTATTTGTTCTTTTTTTCTTTTAAATTATTACAAAGGACCAACCATATTTCGTGTTTTGTACATATTAGCATTTCAGTTTGAATTAAAGATTTTGCAAAAGTTTTAAGTGTGTCATATTATTATTTACGTTGTAAAATACTTCCAGTTATCTTTCATACTGATGCTATAAAATTTAAAAAAAAAAAAAATCTGAAAATATGAAATTTTTAAAGCTGTTATTAGTGTAATGTTCAAAAACACTACCGACAGGATTTCTAGTTTATAAGTGTTTATTTAAAAAAAAGTGACAGAATGCGTTTGTGGTTTTAATTACCCACCATTGTGACTTGTCGGGCATTAAATAGCATTAAAATTCATGTGAAAGTCCACTTTCGCAAGAAATTATTTACATCTAACTAGTTTTGCAAAACATACAGTTTAAGGATATTTTTACATAAAAAGGAGTAATTGCTTAGTCTTGCTTATTTATTTAAAAAATAGGAAGGATTATGAAAAATTTAATTTCAGGGTTTACAGAAAATTTACAATCATTCCTAAAGACATGATTTAGCAATCATTCACTTACCCTTATAAAACTTATTAAAACTTATTGGCAAGAGCATTGAAACTTAGAATAGTTGTATATTGGGTAACAACATCAAAATAACTTTATTATAATGTCTACAAAAAAAAATACTTTGACTTCTACACAACAGAATTATCTTTGCAATACAATACAGGTTTTAGGCCTTTTTCCTCTGCACCTAACCTTACATAGCTAGTTGGTAAATCCCTATTTTGTCCTATTCACGGTGGCCTAACTTAGTAGACAAATTATTTGTCATGTTAGGGTTGCAGTGTGATGACGTGCAACTGTGACATGTCCTTTACCACTATACCAGAGTGTTAAATGCATAATTTTAGTAATAAAACGATAAAAAATTAACACTTTGGCTTAGACTGCCAAAATTATAGCCCTATGTACTCCTGTATTTTGGAAAATTGCATTGTAGAAAAAGCAAAAAATTATGCAGACATTTGTGTTTTGTTTGATATAATACAAGTGAAATGTGATGAATACTGTACAGTTACAAGGAGATAAAAGTACCTTTATGCACAACACTGTTGTTCACAAATGAACACCAGTAAAATCAGGACTAAAAAAGACAAACTGTACTTAAAATTCAAAATTAAAATGATATTTAAATAACTGATATTCATTATTCACAGAAAAAGATGTTAAACATCTACATTATGAAAGAATAATACTAAAAATAGGAGAAATTATACATTAATGATGTCTCAGTAAAAATTAAAATAAGTTTTAGCCTCTACTATTGACTGCGACCAAAAACATTGACAGATGTGAACCAGAACAACTCGTAAATGTACAGATAATGAAGTACTTAAATGCCAGTACTATCGTAACACATTCTAAATTGTGGTGCTATTGTACATTATTTTACGAAAGTTATCCAGGTGCGTAAAACTAATTTAATATATACAAATATATTATAAACAAATTTTTTATCCCCACCAATTCTGCCTGCAAACTGGTTTCAAACATGCATGGGTAATAAAATAGCCATAATGTTTGACGTGAACCAGGCGTTCACTGTTCCCTTTGTGCCCACTGTAGCTGCCGCAGTAGTGTCCTCCACTCCNTAACACATTCTAAATTGTGGTGCTATTGTACATTATTTTACGAAAGTTATCCAGGTGCGTAAAACTAATTTAATATGTACAAATATATTATAAACAAATTTTTTATCCCCACCAATTCTGCCTGCAAACTGGTTTCAAACATGCATGGGTAATAAAATAGCCATAATGTTGTTTGTAAAAATGCTTTATCATGGGAAAATGAAAACTGAAAAATATAGTCCAAAATGACTAGAAACCATTAATAACCAGAAACCAGTAATAAACTTAACATAAACCACAAACCAGTACTATGCTCAAAGTAATTAAAAATACAATGACATAAAATAACAGGTAGCTCTCAAAAATTACATAAACTTTCCTTTCGTATTTGGATATTTCGAGAACCACCTAACAAAAAACATTCTGATGCCATAATCAAAAGTCCATACGTTGAGAAGCACTATAACAATGTGGACATGAAAGACAACATTAAAGGTGTTTTAGACATGCAAGGTATGGGACAGTTGTAACAAGAAGAACGAGACATGCAGTAAATACGTGTAGAATACTGTATCTTCTAACTACTTTTACTCTAGCACTACAATAATATGTAGTAGATATCCAATGACATATTGATAAAATACACCTAGCTCACAAAAACACATTTTCATTCTATATAGAATTGTATCGTATTAGATAGGCTCATCAGACTATAATTGTTTTAAATGTAAATTGTACAGAGAATGTTTGTAAACAAATATATTAAAGCACCATGCAACATATGTTATTTGCCAAAACTGACTATTATGAACAAGTTACCTTAAGACAAAAAAGACATATTAACCACTAGGCCTCAACAGAAGATAATCACAGCTCCTATAGTTTTCGGAGGTGCTCTTTGTATTGGAATGGGTATGGGGGTGTGGCTACAGCAGTTTAAGAGTTAGGTATGTTATTAAGGGTTTTTCGGACAGTAAATTAAAATGCAGAATTATGGACAGTTAGAGGTTATTAGAATTTCAATTCTGAACAGTTTGATAAAAACATTTATGCAGTTTCTTAAAAAAAATTTTCAGACGAAATATTTGTGTTTTGAAGGGGTACCCCACCCCGTTGTTGATTTTAGGAATTTTTTGATTTATCATAAAACTTTTTAACAAATTTAATTCTTTAATAAATCATTTTTTTGAGAATTTAAAGGGGAATCCAATGGTATGTCGATCATTAATATTGGATAAAAGGTGTGCGGAAAATGAGGGTTTTATGGTCACTGAAAATGCAAATTCCAGGAACTCATTATTTAATTTTCCTGTTCTGGTGTCTAAATATGGCCAGACGGGTCAATAAAGATACCATATTCCTACAGTTATCAAGGGTGCTCTTTCGATTGAAATTAGTCTGGTGAGCCTGGTGTTAGCCGTTTCTGAGATAGAGATAATTTTTTGGTAAATTTTTGGCTTTTTCCGATATTTCTTTCGAGTTCCTATCTTAATCCAACCTGCATGCAAGTCATATTATAGAGAATTTTAAGGGGAATCCAACAGCAAGTCCTTAATTAAAATCGGATAAATAGTTTGCGAGAAATAAAGGTTTAATTTTCTCGGACGAGTGCCTTTATAAACTCAATATTTAGGTTTTCTAATTTCGCGTCTTAATTTGGCCAGGCAGACCAATATTGATAGTATATTCCTGTAGTTTTCGGAGGTGCTCTTTCTATTGGAATGGGACTGGGGGGTGTGGTTTCAGCGGTTTAAGAGGCAGGTATGTTATTTAGGGTTATTCGGAAAGTAAATTAAAATGCAGAAATTATGGACATTAAGAGGTTATTAGAAATTAAATTCTGAGCAATTTGATATAAACATTTATGCAGTTTCTTAAAAAAAAAATTCTAGAAGAAAAATTTTTGTTTTGAAGCGATACCCCTTGGTTGATTTTAGGAATTTTTTGATTTATCATAAAACTTTTTCAACAATTCGAATTCTTTACTAAATCATCTTTTAGAAAATTTAAAGGGGAATCCAATGTTATGTCGGTCATTAATATTGGATAAAAGGAATGCGAAAAAATGAGGGTTTTATGGTCACTGAAAATGCAAATTCCAGGAACTCATTATTTGATTTTCCTGTTCTGGTGTCTAAATATGGCCAGACGGGTCAATAAAGATAGCATATTCCTATAGTTATCAGCGGTGCTCTTTCGATTGAAATTAGTCTGGCGAGTCTGGTATTAGTCGTTTCTGAGATAGAGATAGTTTTTTGGTTAAGTTTTGACTTTTTCCGATATTTCATTCGAATTTCTATCTTAATCCAACCTTCATGCAAGTCATATTATAGAGAATTTAAAGGGGAATCCAACGACATGTCTATCATAAAATCGGATAAATAGTTTGCGACAAATAAAGGTTTAATTTTCTCGGACGAGTGCCTTTATAAACTCAATATTTACTTTTTCTAATATCGCGTCTTAATTTGGCCAGACAGACCAATATTGATAGTATATTCCTTTAGTTTTAAGAGGTGCTCTTTCTATTGAAATGCGTCTGGGGAGTGTGGTTTCAGCGGTTTAAGAGTTAGGTATGTTATTAAGGTTATATGGACAGTAAATTATAATGCAGAATTATGGACAGTAAGAGGTTATTAGAAATTCAATTCTGAACAGTTTGATATAAACATTTATGCAGTTTCTTAAAATAAAATTTTCAGACGAAATATTTGTGTTTTGAAGCGGTACCACTTGGTTGATTTTTGGCGTTTTTGATTTATCATAAAACTTTTTCACCAATTCGATTTCTTTACTAAATCATCTTTTAGAGAATTTAAAGGGGAATCCAATGGTATGTCGATAATTATTATTTGGATAAAAGGTGTGCAAAAAAATTAGGGTTTTATGGTCACTGAAAATGCAAATTCCAGGAACTCATTAATTAATTTTCCTGTTCTGGTGTCTTAATTCGGCCAGACTGGTCAATAAAGATAGCNTGGTCAATAAGAATAGCATGTTTCTATAGTTATCGTAGGTGCACATTCGATTGAAATGGGTCTGGGGAGTGTGGTTTTATCGGATTAAGAGTTAGGTATGTTATTTAGGGTCATTCGGACANCAAAAAAATTAGGGTTTTATGGTCACTGAAAATGCAAATTCCAGGAACTCATTAATTAATTTTCCTGTTCTGGTGTCTTAATTCGGCCAGACTGGTCAATAAAGATAGCATATTTCTCAAGTTAACAGGGGTGCTCTTTTGATGGAATTAGTCTGGCGAGTCTGGTGTTAGCCGTTTCTGAGATAGACATAATTTCATGGTTAATTTTTTACTTTTTCCAATATTTCTTTCGAATTTTTTTCTTAATCCAACCTGCATGTAAGTCATATTATATATAATTTTAAGGGAAATCTAACGACAAGTCTATCATTAAAATCGGATAAATAGTTTGCGAGAAATAAAGGTTTAAATTTCACGGACGAGTGAATTTAAAACTTAATATTTAGTTTTTCTAATATTGCGTCTTAATTTGGCCAGACAGACCAATATTGATATTATATTCCTTTAGTTTTAAGAGGTGCTCTTTCTATTGAAATGGGTCTGGGGAGTGTGGTTTCAGCGGTTTAAGAGTTAGGTATGTTATTTAGGGTTATTCGGACAGTAAATTAAAATGCAGAATTATGGACAGTTAGAGGTTATTAGAAATTCAATTCTGAACAGTTTGATATATACATTTATGAAGTTTCTTAAAAAAAAATTTTCAGACNAGAGGTTATTAGAAATTCAATTCTGAACAGTTTGATATATACATTTATGAAGTTTCTTAAAAAAAAATTTTCAGACGAAAATTTTTTTTTTTTTGAAATGGTACGCCTTGGTTGATTTCTGGCATTTTTTGATTTATCATAAAACTTTTTCACCAATTCGAATTCTTTACTTAATCATCTTTTAGAGAATTTAAAGGGGAATCCAATGGTATGTCGATAATTAATATTGGATAAAAGGTGTGTGAAAAAATGAGGAATTTATGGTCACTGAAAATGCCAATTACAGGAACTCATTATTTAATTTTCTTCTTTTGGTGTCTAAATTTGGCCAGACTGGTCCTAAAAGATAGCATATTCCTATAGTTTTCAGGGGTGTTCTTTCGATTGAAATTAGTCTGGTGAGTGTGGTGTCAGCCGTTTCTGAGATAGAGCTAAAAACGTATTATCTATGCGGTCAACGTCATGAGCCATGGCAATTGAGAAATTAACTAACTGAAATATGGTTCTCCACCCTATATTTAGCAAACAGCCTTTGTCAGTAAAGACTTTACATACTATATACCTCCAGCACAGGTATACGAAAATTAATACTTAGCAACTCAACCCACTTTGGTAATNAAGACTTTACATACTATATACCTCCAGCACAGGTATACGAAAATTAATACTTAGCAACTCAACCCACTTTGGTAATTAAAAATTATTAATGTTATTGCAACACAAAAACCTGTAACTTTTTTTTTACAAATTATTTTATTTCTTTAACATTTCCACGTTTATCGACCAGTCATTCACAACTTCTGGCTCGGGTGGTGAAGTAAACACACCCATAAACAATGCTCTACAGTGGTAAACACAAAGTACACAATATACAAAACATCGGTGAACATATATTCCTTGGGGACACACAAGTGTAGAAATCAGTAAACTCTCCTCGTAAACAAAGCTTTACCTCTGTAGAAAGTAAAAACACTGTTGATACACAGTGGTACTGATGAAGTGAAAACATCGGTAAACAATGCTATGACAAATTGAGCTGTGGCACGAGACCGATGTCCTGCCTCTTTTGTTGCGGACTTTCGTGGTTTTCCACTGTGCATGTTTTAACACTGAATTAC